>QPKB01000556.1:0-26653 GCA_003546025.1 Camphora micrantha
ACTTCGCCTAACTTCACTCCTCCGACAGCCAGACAACATCTCCCGGCAGCGACAATGTCGAAGACTTCAAAACTTCGATCAAAGCCTACGGATGGTCTCAGAATACCTCCAAAAGGCCCCCTGCCAAATTTCAAGTCAAACAGACAACGTTTGACCCTTCATCAACTCTCAGCAAGCAAAAACAGGCCTACCAGCGACGGAGCACCCCGAAATCATGGCATCCAAATTGGAGCTAATGGATCATCTCAAAATGACTCCAATAGGTCCCCTGTCAAGTTTTAGGTCAAACGGACATCGTTTGGCCTAGTTTCAAAGCTCGGCATTTTCCTCAAGGTGAAATTAAGGCGAGCGTTTGCGGGACCCCAAAAGGCTTCAAAACTCAAACCAAAGCCCATGGTTGGTCTTACTTACTACTCAGGAGGCTCCCTGTCAAATTTTAGGTCAATCGGACATCGGTTGACCACAAGTCAAAGCTCGGCATTTCTCTCATGGCGAAATTACGGCAAGCATTTGCGGGACCCCAAACGGCTTCAAAACTCAAACCAAAGCCTATGGTTGGTCCTATCTAATGCTCAAGAAGCTCCACGTCGAATTTCAGGTCATTCCGACATCGTTTGGCCTAGTTTCAACGCTTGACAAAAAATCGGCAATACCGCACAACAAAGTCTTCGGCTTTCCAGAAAAATAGAAAACTTTGTGCTCCGATTTGCGTGGCTTCTCGTCGGGTTTTCTTCAAGAGAATCAGGCCAATAAATGAGGGGAAATGTCAGCAAAAATACAGAAGAAAAAAGAATGAAAAAAGACCGCAAAACGGCGAAGAAACGGCGACCGGACGGCGACCAAAAAACGGGCCCAAGGCCCATGGTCGCCGGCGACCTTGGCCCATGGTCGCCGGCGACCATGGAAATTCCGGCGACCCAAAATTTCGCCGGAAGACCCTTTTTCGGGTCCTTTTCGCGTTTCGAGTTGATTGGCCCCTGTGATTTTTCCAAAATCTGATTTTTCGTGCATGAAATCCGTCGATCTTCCTCAACATCACGGATTCGCCGTCGAAATCATTGGATGATCATTAGATGCCTCGAAATCGCCGACCGGCCGACAAAGAAAGCACACTCTCTGCCCGCCCGATCGTGAAATCGACAGGACAGATGTTGCCGGCACGTTGACATTAATCAATGTCTAAAATTGCATCGCCATCCGACATCAAACAACATGTGGATCCACCGGCGATCATCGCAAGAAGAATTCCAAAAGACGCGGCGCGGCCCGTTACTCTTCAAGCGACTTGGCGACCAATTAATGAGGTTAAATGACCCGTTTTATGATAAGTTAATGCGGTCATTAACTCATTATTTTGGACGGCCCAATCAAAAGCAAGCAAATGGGAGTTACAAGTCAAAGGATTTATGGCATTAAAGCCATGAAACTCCTCCCATGATGGGGATTAAAAGCAATTAAAAGCTCATCATTCTCCATCGGCCAATCAGATTCAAGGAAAAAGGAGTTACAAAACAAGTAATTTAAAAACTTGTAACTCCTCCCATTATGAGTATTAATGCATTCAATGCTCATAAACCCTCCTAAATGGCTACCAAAGGCCTATAAATAGGAGGGCATTCCAAAGGAAATCAGATCGGATCGAATCAAAAAAAAAAAAAAAAAAGAGATCTCTCGCTCTCCCCCCGACAAAGACAAAAAAATCCAGAAACCCTGCAACTCTGCTGCAAAGACCACCAAAAAGGTGATTGAAGCACCCTTGGGGGACCACCCCCCCAAGGACCTCCCTTCTTCTACCAACATGGCTAAAACGTGGCTTTTCAGCCCGTTTACTTAGCTTTTTATCGGATATAAGACCTTCTCTTGGTCTTTGTCCTTTAAAAATCTGAGGTTAGAAAGCCAAGCCAAGAATCCAAGCATCGTGTTCTCATCTGCATGGACGACGGAAGAGCCCATACATGACTCGCGACCGTCGATCTGAACGTGTCCCCACAATCGAATGAGAAGTCAGATTCCTTTTCTTGATTTTCTATTGTACTTTATTTTTCTTTTAGAGACAAAAATCACAATTCTTGTCTTTCATAATGGATAAGACTTGTAAATCGCCTTTTACGACAAAATCACCTTTCACGGCAACAAATGAAATCGCCTTTCACGGCATATAAAAAAAAACCCTTTTGTCTCTTTTCTTGAAATATGTGTGCAATAGAAACTAGAAAAAGTTTCATTTCCTCTTTCTACTTGTGAAGGTGGATCTCCGGATCACCATTCCTAAATTCCAAGTAGAAAAGTGAAATTGGCATACCTGTACAAAAAAAAAGAAAGATGTTGATACCCGTATCTTTTCCTCTCCTCCCCTCCGCCGTACCCCGAAAGACCCGGGGCGGAGGCAGCGGGAGAGAGGGAGGAATCGGGTCCATCACATATGATAATGAAAAGTAAAACTTACGTAGAGATTTAACTTCATTAATCCAAGCTTTAGCTTTCCATTTGACCCCTTGATCTCTCTTAGTTCATCCCCTTTCTTTTGTCTCCAAACACCTCAAGGAAGACTCAAAAGTTCCACTTTGATTCACACCCTTTTCAAAGGAATGAACTCATATTTATAGTCAAAAAATCACTTCTGACGTGTCCCCGGTCGACCTGGTACACTGGGCGGTCGACCCGGGCTCAACGGTCAAAAATCTGACCGTTCGAAAAAAGGCTCAACGGCTCTATGCTCGGTCGACCGCACAGTGTGGCCGGTCGACCGGGTCCATGGGCCAGTTGACCGGCCACACTGCGCGGTCGACCCGGGCCTGGGACCAAAGTTCCCTTAAAATGCATATTTCTTGCATATTTCAAAGTTTTTCTTGAGGGAACTTTTTTGGGCCATTAAATCAAGCTTGGAAACATGTTTTAAATCAAACTAAGTGGTTTAAAAACATGAAACACAAAAAGCCTAAAAGATTTGAAACTTCTAAAAACCATTGGCTAGCTTGATTTATAAAATTTCTTTTCCAAATTAAATGCATCCAAGATTAAAAACAAATCATGCATAAAACATATGATTTACAAGATTTAAAACAATGCATGAGTAAATCAAGATTTCAAGTTTTTCTAAATCAATACAAGTGTGAAAATTTGAATGATGATTAAAATGATAATTCATCCATCAAATTGCAATACACAAAATTCCTAACAATCTCCCCCTTTGCGATTTGATGGCAAACCTTACTCAACACTGAATTTACACACTGAGTCTTCAGCTCCCCCTAAGCTGGACAAGTCTTAAAATCTCTTGGATGCTTCTTCTCTTAGCTTGGGCTTCTTTTTCTTCAATCTTCTTGATGCTTGGAGCTTGATCATCCTTCAAGCTTTCTTTCCATCTTTCTCTCTTTGGCCAAGCATCTTCTCTAGCTCCCAAGCTTTCTCTTCTTTTACTCTCCCCCTTTGACCATGCACTCTCTCCTTTTGGTTAGATATGCATTCTCTCCCCCTGTAGAAGATCATACAATATCTCCCCTTAGGATGTATGGTCATACTCTCCCTCTTGAGACAACTTGATTGCTCTCTCCCCCTTTGACATTAAATTGCAAAGGTACCTACACACATGAAATAAGGAAAATACCTTTTAGTAGCACCTGTTAACAAAAGAAAACGAAAATGAAGCACATAACAGGCCATCATGTATGGTTAGAAGTCTCTGAGGGTTCATAGCCAATACAAAGGTCAATTTGATCAACACTAATACTTCCTATGAAGGTTTACACTCCCCCTCAATCCATTCTCTTCTTTTGTCAAACTTTTGACAAATATTTAACTATTTGTAGCAAGAAGAAGATGGTTTTACCAATTGAGGAAAAACTTCAAGGAAAGAATTAGATACATATAACTATAGAGCTCAATATGATCAAATTGCCAATATAAAGAGTAAGGCCATGGAGAAAAGCGATCATGGATACCAATTGGAATATATATATATAAAACAAATATACCAATTGAGATTGAAGGATATGACTATTAAATCAATCACTCTAAAATGGAGTTAAAAAGAATATAACTATTAGGAAAAAATCCAAATTAGAGCTATCCATGATGTTATGGGGTTTACTAATCATAGCATCAAACAATATAACTTATGAAAATCATATGCTATGAAAATTTTGAAATCATTTCATCCAATCATTAAATATGACTATCATGTGCAAGATGAATTAAATGAAATTCAAACATGAAGCCAACCTCAACTAATAACCAACCAATGTTATGATCACATAAACATGGTGGTAATGATAATTACCTATATGAGCAAGAGAGGTGGCAAACATGAGATTTATGATGCTAATGGAATGTGACATGGAATGTAAACATATTACTATCAAGTTCAATCCAATGTACACAATGTCTATCACATTCATAAGAAATCAAATCAATCGAAAATTATACCAATTGAAACCAATTGAATTTGATAACATGATTAAGAGCAAGGATGTGACAAACACAAAATTCCATCAAGCATCATAAAAGGATATTCATCACTTTTAAAGATATAACTAATGAGCATAGTGATGAACATGAGAAATTGCATAAAAAGATATAACTTAAAAGAATATGCAATTTACAAAGTGTCAAAATCATATGAATTCAACATCTAAGAAATCCATCAAACAATAGATATAACTATGAAAGACAAGAAATGAATTTCAAAGAGGTTCATATGATTAAGATCACTACTATGAAGTTGAAACATGTATAAAGAATGATATCTATTAAGAAAATATACATGAAACATCATAACCATCCATTTCAAAAATAATGACTTAGAAAGCATAAGGATGGATTTGAGAGTTCTAGTATGGTATCTTCAAATATAACTAAGATTACAACCATACATAGAACTCATTGACATTTGCATAGGGAGGATCAATTACAATCAAGATCTAACTCATACTATATCATCAACAAAGAATACAACCATGTGTGCACAAGAAGGTATGAAGTTAGAAGGATATCATAGATCATATATAGATGAAAATGGATCTCATATATGGGTTTACCTTTAAAGAACAATGGTTTAAATCCAATTCATCTAAGATGATCCATTAATCTGTCATGCAAAATCTCTACCCTTAGCAAATGTACTAAGCTTGCATTGCAATGGAAAGGGATATGTAGATCATATCAAATGAGAGTAGCATATAAAAACTCATATGTACTTTTGAATCTCAAATGATCATGAAACAAAAGATATTACTATTAAGAGCATAAACAACATCAATTTGCATTAATGAAAATATATACCAAGATAGGCACAAACATGCAAATCAATGAAACAATATCCAACCATGCAATGTAAAACATCAAAATCAATTTGCTTTTGAAAGAATGTGACTTTGTTGAGTAAAGAAGCAAATTGTTTGTAAACTTTATTTCCTTTCAAAAGATATATTCATAACTAGGCACAAGGAAATAAATTCAAGGAAAATGCTTTTATAAATATAACCAATAAAGCTTAGAACATTTTCCAACATCAATTGATCATGAAAAATCTTAGCTATGAAAGCTTTTGAAATCACAATCAATTGATCATGAATAGAAATGCAATTGCAAGAGATATAACTAAATATGAATATAAAGCAAATCTATCATGATGAAATTATAATCAAGTGATTTTGAAAACCATGATATGTAACTTAGAAAAGAACATGAAACCAAAATCAATTGATCACAAATAAACATTGCATTTAAAGAAATGTAACTAATAATGAACATAAATGCAAATGATCATGACCAACAAAAAGATTTAACTATAAAGGATAGGTTGGTCAATGAGGTTCAAGGCCTTAAGGTTTGACTAAGTATATAACTTTAGGAATCCACCTAAGGTCTTGAGAGGGTTGATCTTTGAAGTCTATGTTAGAAGTCCCACCAACTTTAGGAGATTTGACTTGATAAATTTTCAATTTAGACTTATCACCATTATGATTAGATTTAACTAAATTTAGCTTAAGTTGGTGAATAGTCTTTTGAGGTTGGTGTTTCTTCTTTTTAGGGGATTGAATTCTTTTCTTCTTATTTTCTCCCTTTATTTGACTTTTGAATTTTAAATTTAACTTTGTTACTTTCTTCAAAAGTTCCTTCATGTGTTGATTTAAGGGAGATAGATTGAGAAGCTTTTTGTTGATAGATTCTTTTATACTTGGTTTAACTTGTTTAACCTTTTTAGAATCTATCTTAGGAGACTCCTTTTTAATTGATTTAACATGTTTAATCTTCTTGGAGTCTTCTTTGATTTTTAGTGTCTTACCCTTCATAGATTTTGATTCTACCTTTTTGAGTTCAAAGAGGGGTTTAGACACATGGCTTCTTCTTAGTTTGCACTCAAACCTAAAATGCCCTTCAATGCCACAATAATTACATTTAGACATAGGCAAGGAAGTGTGAGTGCTAGAGAATGAGGACTCACCTTTCACAAAAGTGTTGGTGAATTTAGGGTCATGTGAAATATTCCTATTGTAACCAAGACCCGTCCTATCTCCTTGTGATTTACCCAATTTAAATAACTTTTCAAACTTTTCTTCACTTTGGGTAAATTTGCACTCATACTTTTGTTTGTAGCTTTCAAGTTGAGTGACTTGGGTTTTAAGGGTTGAATTTTCATTTTTAACTTTTGTTAGTTCATTTTCAATTCCCTTAAATTTGTTTAGTTCTTCATAGGCAAGTTTTAACTCAAGTTTAAGTTTATTAACATTAGATCCAAGTTCTAAGGTTTGCAAATTATTTTGATCATTAGACAAGTTTAATTTGGATTTTAAATAGATAATGTTTTCATCTTGTCTTTTTAAAGTATCTCTTAGATTTAAGTTATCTTTATTATGCTCATCACAATTTAACTTTATTTTATTTAGTTCATCTTGAGCATTAGATAAATCTTTCTTAGAGATACTCAACTTGGATTCTAAATTGTTAAAGTCTTTGTCTTGCCTTTGTAATTGATCTCTTAGTTTTTAGAATTTTCCTTATTAAGATCATCACACTCTATCTTTAATTCACTTAGATCATCTTTAATATTAGATAGATTATGCAAAGAGATCATGAACTTAGATTCTACACAATTTATTAATTCTTCTTTCTCTCTAAGTTCATCTTTTGAAGAAACTAATTCTTTGTTTAGTCTTTTAGATTCTTCTCTTAATATTTTATTTTTCTTATCAAGCTCTATGGAAAAAGTATATAATTCCTCATAGGCTCGTTGAAGATCATCTTCATTTTCAACATTTTCTTCCTCTTTTAATTCAAATTGAGATTCCTTAAATTCAAGGTTTGAATCTCCATAAGTGGGAAGGAGGGGTCTAGAAGAATCTACACAAGAATCTAAACAACCTAACATAGTGGAATCCATTCTAATGATTTTCATGAAACAACAACACTAGGGTTTTGACTCTAGGTTTTTACACCTAATCAAGAGTTCCAGAACACTTGATCCTAAAATAGAGCACGAGGCTCTGATACTAATTCAAAGTCCGGGATCCTAACCCTAGAGGGGGGGGGGGGGGGGGTGAATAGGGTGATCTACACTTAATGACTAATTATGGCCAATTTTAATTTCTTAACAACAAACTAGTCACATGTGATGATTAACAAACAATATGCGGAAGCTTAAACAAAACAATCACCACAAAGCAAACACCACTACACAATGATTTATAGTGGTTCGGCCTCAATGCCTACATCCACTACCGGCTTGTGTCACAACACCCCACCGGATTTCCACTATTTATGCTTTTGAAAAGGCTAAGCAATAACCTCTACAATGTTGTTTTTCTAGGCTAAACAACAACCTATACAAGATGCTTTTCTAGGCTAAGCAATAACCTTTACACAATGCTTTTCTTAGGCTAAGCAATAACCTTTACAATAAAGAGATTTTCTCTCAAGGTAGTGTCTTTACAAAACACTCTAAGAGAATACAATTAAGCTCAATTACAATACCTCTTAATTAGGCGGATATGAAAGTGAAAATCTAACTCACATAACACTCTATGAAATGCTAAGATGAATGCTTATGAAGTGTGTGTGTGAAAACTTCAATCAAGTTTAAAATGAAGGCTCAATAAATATATGCTTAATGCATTTTAAAGTTTAAACCACACAAAGATTTGATTGAAGTGAAATGCAAATCACATGTATAAAATACTAACTTGTTGATGATATGAAAATCAAAGACTCACAAGTTGTATAAAACTAATTAACACTAAACATGTGATGCATGTGCTTTGTTGTTTTCAAAACCAAACTAATTTAACTAAAGTTTAAATGAATGAAAACAACAAAATGATTCAACCAAGTAAATGAAACATGTTATAAAAGAAATCAAAGATTTTGACAAAACATGTTTTATAAAGTTTTAAAACAAACTTGGTTTGAAATCAAGGGTGAAGAATCCAATCCAACTTAAATCAAAGATTAAGAGAAGTGATGGATTCAACACATCATAGTTAACATGCTAAAATTAATTTACCAATAATTTAAACAAAGCATGAAACATATGATAATGAAAAGTAAAACTTACTTAGAGATTTAACTTCATTAATCCAAGCTTTAGCTTTCCATTTGACCCCTTGATCTCTCTTAGTTCATCCCCTTTCTTTTGTCTCCAAACACCTCAAGGAAGACTCAAAAGTTCCACTTTGATCCACACCCTTTTCAAAGGAATGAACTCATATTTATAGTCAAAAAATCACTTCTGACGTGTCCCCGGTCGACCTGGTACACTGGGCGGTCGACCCGGGCTCAACGGTCAAAAATCTGACCGTTTGAAGAAAGGTTCAACGGCTCTATGCCCGGTCGACCGCACAGTGTGGCCGGTCGACCGGGTCCATGGGCCGGTCGACCGGCCACACTGCGCGGTCGACCCGGGCCTGGGACCAAAGTTCCCTTAAAATGCATATTTCTTGCATATTTCAAAGTTTTTCTTGAGGGAACTTTTTTGGGCCATTAAATCAAGCTTGGAAACATGTTTTAAATCAAACTAAGTGGTTTAAAAACATGAAACACAAAAAGCCTAAAAGATTTGAAACTTCTAAAAACCATTGGCTAGCTTGATTTATAAAATTTCTTTTCCAAATTAAATGCATCCAAGATTAAAAACAAATCATGCATAAAACATATGATTTACAAGATTTAAAACAATGCATGAGTAAATCAAGATTTCAAGTTTTTCTAAATCAATGCAAGTGTGAAAATTCGAATGATGATTAAAATGATAATTCATCCATCAAATTGCAATACACAAAATTCCTAACAGTTTTCAGATTGGGAAAGGGACCGTTTGCTCTCTTTGATGAGTTCGAAAAAAAATCTGATTTCAAACTTGTCAGATTTTCAAAAAAAAAAAATCTTCTCTCTTTTGGATCCAAATTTGAGAAATTTTGGTTTTCTTTTCCTTTCTGACTTAGGACTCGCAGAAATTGTTTGAGCCTCTGTTCAGACGGGGAAGGGGCCATTCGCTCTCGCTGGTGAGTTCCAAAAAAAATCTGATTTCAAACTTGTCAGGTTTTCAAAAAAAAATCTTCTTTCTTTTGGACCCAAATTTGAGAAATTTTGGTTTTCTTTCCCTTTCTGACTTAGGGCTCGCAGAAATTATTTGAGCCCCTGTTCAGACTGGGAACAGACCATTCGCTCTCTCTGATGAGTCCATAAAAAAAAAAGGGGGGGAGCATTTGAGAACACGAAAGTTTTACCGATTGCGTTCTTTGATCGAAGTTGACCTAAGAAAAGCCTTGTCCAGAGTTTGGAGACAACTAGGCTGTTCTAGGTAAGGATCCTCCAAACGGGTTCATTAAGTAATCCTACCCTTACCTGGGGGCTGATCTATCAACATTGGTTTCATAAGAACGAATCGTGAGAACTCGGTGTATTCTCAAACCCTAAAAAAAAAAAAAAAAAAAATTTCGTCGATTTTTGGTTCAAATTTGAGAAATCTTGATCTCTTCCTTTCCAGACTCTGTGCTCGCAGAAATGTTGAGCACGTGTTTGGATTGGAACATCATTTGCTCTCCTTGATGAATCCGATACTGACTTTCAAAAAAAAAAAAAACTTCTGTCACGTTTGGGTTCAAAGTCGAGAAATCTTGACCTCTTCCTCCTCGGATTACTGTGCTCGCAGAACTGTTGAGCACGTGTTTGGGTTGGAACGTCATTTGCTCTCTTTGATGAATCTGATCCTGACTTTTCAAAAAAAAAAAAAAAAACTTCCGTCATTGTTGGGTCCAAATTTGAGAAATTCTGGTTATTTCCCTTTCGGACTCTGTGCTCGCAGAAATGTTGAGCATGTTTTCGGATCGGAGTGCCATTTGCTCTCCTTTATGAACCCAACCTTGACCTTTCAAAAATCCCATCTCGTGTCCATTTCAAGGATGCGATTTACAACATCTGTGCCTAGCGGTGCTAGTACGCCCTCTTGGGTCTACTGTATTCGCGACCGACACATTTGTACTTCCAACCTTATATCATTTTACCTCGAGTGAGCTTCGCTCCTCGGTAATCTGAATTAAGGTTCACAATTGCTTCTACCAGTCACTGGAACGCTCACTCTGAGCCTTTCATACTCGCGTTTAGAACGATTGTATACTCTATGGCTTTTTGCCTTCTTCATCTTGCTTGGGCCGGGCCGTGTCCCCTCGAGCAAATTGAAAAGAAAGAAAACCATAGTTTATTTCCATTTATGATCACCACATTCTTGTGATTACTAATGGATCCGGTCTTGTTTCAGAAAGGTTTTTTTAAAAACTAACATGGCAGCTTCGCTGACAATCACCTTCGACGAGAACAAGTACCAGCTGATGCTTCAAGAGAAGCAAAACAAATGCGCTCCTAAGCGCCACGCCAGCGGCCGAAGTGTCACTTCCTTCGGTAACACACAGGACACCGGGTCGACCTCCTCTCCCCGGTCCATCATCTTCGGGTCGTTGGGACCTTTCCCACTTCCCGCAGAAGAAGCAACTCCTGCCAAGAAGCAGAGAACCGCCCCTGGGCGCGTCACTACCGTGACACCAAGGGCAACCGCCAAGAAGACGGAAGCCCGCGACAATCCCGCGGAACCTCAGCTTGCAAGAAACCAGGTCTACCTCAAGACTTGGTCTCCAAGACCTTCTCCAAAACAAAGAAGGTCCCAAAGATCTGCAAGGCCAGCATACCTGGCCCCGCTCAAGGAGAATCGGTTCTACCCTCTCTCGTACACGAAAGTGGAGAAACCAGCCCTCCACCAAACAAAATCCACCCAGCACGAGCCGACTTATTCTTATAAGCCCAAGATCAAGTCATGCATCATCAGGCCTCAGAGAGAATCTGTCAAGGCCTGTATTCCTGCAACTCGGCCATTCATCTCAACAGGGGCCGAGCTCGCCAAATTTAAAGCTTCGCTGCGACAGGCTAAGGACCGCATCCAGATCCTGTCCTTGCCAAATTACAAAGAAGACAAGCTCGGCTGCTGTACCCGAGGGACCACCTCCTTCGTGGCTAGAGCACAGCCCGAGCTAACTGAAGCTCAAATCGCTCGTCGTATGCGTCACCGCGCGGCGTATCAGCAATAGAGACTAGAGAAGCAAAGAGCCCAGCACTCCACGCTCCAGGTCTCTCAAAAATGGGTCAAAAAAGAAGCACCCAACTAGGTTGCTACTGTCCATATGGTTGGCAAAACCAAAAGGCGCCAGAAGTCAGCAACAAAAATCCATGTCAAGCGACCGGTGACTCGCAGCGTCTCCCGGGCGCGAAGACATAGAGGAGATTCTCCCACTCCTTCAAGTCAAGGACACCGGAGCAATCACTCTTTGAGCTCTTCATCCAAAAGAATGAGCTCCAGCTCAGTCACCAAGACAATATCCTCATTCGACTCTCGAAAGATGAACGTCTTGGTCACAAATGCTGAGCAGCCTCCACCGCAAGATGACGTAGCCGCACGCATCCAGCAACTGGAACAGGGAAGCAGAGGATAGAAGCTCTCATTGAGAACTTACTTCTTAATCTCCAACGTCCACTGAATAATGAAGCTCCTCCAAGTCACCACGAAGAGGAGGTAAATGAGTCACGCGCCCTTACCAAAAAGGACATTGATGATATCCTCGCCAAAGCAAAGGAAGAGGATTCACTAAAGGAACACGGAATCAAGCCGCCATATCCCTTATGGATGGACTCGGTACCGTTTCCTACCAAATTCAAACAGCCCACTCTCCAAACATATACGGGGAAGGGCTCGGCCAGACAACATGTCATCCATTTCAAGATCCTAACGGGAGCTATCGCGGATCAAGACGCCCTCAAGATCCGTCTCTTCGCAAGTACCCTAAAAGGTACGGCCTTTGATTGGTACTCTACTCTTCAGGAGGACTCTATCCAAAACTGGGCCATGATGGAGACACGCTTCCTAACTCACTTCAAAGGTGAGGATCATCCTGTGACTATGGCTCAACTCTGTAGCCTAAAACAGGGAGAGAATGAGTCGACATACGACTACATTCACAAATGGAAGGCAATGGCATACAAATGTTCAGACATACTGCCACAAGCATCGCTGGTCGACATCTGCCGTAACAACATGAGAGCAAAGATACGCTCCATGATTATCGGCAACAAATCAAAGAATCTGGAAGAACTCCTAGAAGCATCTATGGAGGCTGAAACGGTGATCAAAGACCTCAGCAGTCAGAAATCATCAAAGAAGGAGCCGACCGCTATTGCAACCTCGAAGCAAAAGAAAAAGGAGGTTCTCAATGTGCAAACCAAGTCAGCTCCACAGCCACCAAAGAAAGCTGAAAACAAAGGTGCAGGTAAGAGACCTGAACTCTCTGATGCCTTCAAAGAACGAGTAGAAAAGAAATACCCGTTCGATGAAGATGTCGAAGAAATCTTCGAGGCTCTCCTGGTAAACGGGAAGCTCACCCTGCCTGAACCCAAAAAACCAGGAGATGTTGGCAAACGATCCCCGGTACTGTCCATACCACCAAATGATCTCGCATCCTCTCAACCAATGCTTCGTTGTGAGAGAAAAGATCAATGAGATGTGGAAAAACGGAGTCATCACCTTTGACAAAAACTATGGGTCTGCATCCGTCAACATGGTGTCATATGGACAAACACAAAAGTCACCAAAGAAGAAGGTCACTACTTCCTTCAAGGTGATAAAAATGGCTCGAACATCCCAAGAGCTAGTCCCGTGCCCAACACCAGATGGACAACCCATATGGGTACATCCTGATCTCCTGGAAGATGAAAACTGGGAGATCGTCAAAACAAAGCCGACCGCTCAACAGCGAAGGCAAGCCAGGAGACAACTCCGTAACCTTAAACAGCAGGAGAGAGTTCAGCCAAAACAAGAAGTTCCTGAAAAGACAGAAACTTCCCCTACCCCTTCACTGGGGGCAGCAGAAAAGTCTCCTTCCGAGACTTCGAGGCCGGCAAGGAAATTCACCCTTCGTGATTTCATGCCATCACTGCTAAAGACTGAAGACATGCAGGGGGCATCATACTCTTGCAATTCAGTAGTTGGATTCCCCATGGATGGGTTTGTGTCCAGTGACACCGCCAGTGACACCGATGAATGGGAAGAATCCCTCGAAACAGGAGAATACCTCTCCGACGAGGAATGGATCCCTGAATCCCATCTCATGCCGGTGATCTGGTATAACCCTTTACAACCACAGGGATCTTGGTCTGATGATGAAGGAGTCCAAGAGGTTGTTCAGGAAAATACTGTTGACACAGCACCTGCCAATGCTCCGGTAGAACCCGATCAGGAGGAATTACAAGGAGTAGATGAAGAAGAAGATCTGGCCCCTATGCCTGATCTCAAAGAATATGCAAGGATCTTGCAACATCTTGCCATAGAGCAAGGACAAGATCACATCAATCAGCTTCATCGCAATCCGGAACCGGTGGTCCCGGAAAATCTACAGGAGTCCCCTCCAGTAACTCCTAAAAATGAAGAAAGCTGCTGGGTGGATGATCCCCTTACATCAGAGGATGAATCTGACTCCCAACGATCCGTTCCGGAGACGTTTCCTATTGCTTGCAATGCGATAGTTCGAAACAACAGCGCCTCTAGAGCTTCATCTGTCGAGGCCACAAACTCCCATACTACATCAGGTAGTATATCCTTTGATATTGCTACCTCGAAGGTGCCATCTTCTCAACCTTCATCTTCCGAGACTGTCACATCAGAGTACAGACCTCTTCCGGCTGACCACCTTGAAGACGTCTCTACCGATGAAGTCTACCCAGTCAATTGGTCCCAGATGCCCAACCTCATGGGTGATGTCTAGACCAATGAAATTGTAAACAAAGAAGACAAATTGCTGGACGCTGTTCAGGACTTGTTCCCGGAAAATGCCCCATGCAATGCAATCACTGAAGATGGTAAGGTTGACACGGAAGCATCTTCGGCAAATGAAAAGGATCAGCCCCTCAATCCAGAGGGTGGACTTCCGAATGAAGAACCGTCTCCAGAAGCTCTCGAAGTTCGTAAAGGTACCCGCTCTGGCCGGGATTACCACAAAAACTACAATCTAACTTCTTCTTCTTATGTAAATCATTCGGGACAGAATGTAAATGCCCCAAGTGGCAACATTAATGAAAATGCAGGCCCTAAGGAGGCTTTCAAGTATGACTTGATTGAGCACTTTAGACACATACCTGCACGCCTGCACATCCTAGACTTATTACGAATGTCTCCCCAAACTCGTGATAGTCTCATTTCAGAACTGCAAAGACTGAATATGGATGTCGACAAGCATGCCCCACAAGTCCTACAAATTGAAATGGACTATAGGGTTAAAAAATCAAATACCTCCTCAAAAGGAGAAAAGAAGAAGACTGAGGGATCTTGCAATGATTGCCTCTCAGTTCAAAAAGCAGCAAGTGCAACTATCGCCTTCACTAAGGAAGACCTCCTACTAGGCGAAACAAAGCACAACCGGCCCTTATACTTTACAGGGTACGTCAAAGAGATGCCAATACACAGAGTACAGATCGATCCGGGTTCTGCCCTCAACCTCATCTCTACTTCGGCACTTGAAGAGCTGGGCATCCCGCCTAGCAAGCTGAGTCACACATCCGTGTCTATCTTGATGGACCCGATTCCTTCCCTCTCTCCCGCTGCCTCCGCCCCGGGTCTTTCGGGGTGCGGCGGAGGGGAGGAGAAGAAAAAGGTAAAGGGTTTCAACATCTTTTGTTTTTTGTACGGGTATGCCAATTTCACTTTTCTACTTGGAATTTAGAAACGGTGATCAAAAGATCCACCTTCACAAGTAGAAAGGGGAAATGAAACTTTTTCTAGTTTTCCATTGCACACATATTTTAAGAAAAGAGACAGGGTTTTTTTGAATGCCGTGAAAGGCGATTTCATTTGTTGCCGTGAAAGGCGATTTTGCCGTAAAAGGCGATTTACAAGTCTCATCCATTATGAAAGACAAGAATTGTGATTTTTGTCTCTAAAAGAAAAATAAAGAACAATAGAAATAAAAAAAAGGAATCTGACTTCTCATTCGATTGTGGGGACACGTTCAGATCGACGGTCGCGAGTCATGTATGGGCTCCTCCATCGTCCATGCAGATGAGAACACGATGCTTGGATTCTTGGCTCGGCTTTCTAACCTCAGATTTTTAAAGGACAAAGACCAAGAGAAGGTCTTATATCCGATAAAAAGCTAAGTAAACGGGCTGAAAAGCCACGTTTTAGCCATGTTGGTAGAAGAAGGGAGGTCCTTGGGGGGTGGCCCCCAAGGGTGCTTCAATCACCTTGTAGTGGCTCTTGCAGCAGAGTTTCTTTTCTTCAAATTGGCAGAGGTTCTTCTGATTTCTCTGGATTTTCCGGGATTTTCCGAGCAATTTTTCTGGGCCTTCTCCTTGGAAAAGCCCTCCTATTTATAGGCTTTTGGTGGCCATTAGGAGGGTTTATGAGCATTTAATACATTAATGCTCATAATGGGAGGAGTTACAAGTTTTAAATGATGATTTGTTTTGTAACTCCTTTTTCCTTGAATTTGATTGGTCGATGGAGATTAATGAGCCTTTGATTGCATTTAATCTCCATCATGGGAGGAGTTTCGTGGCTTTAATGCCATAAATCATTGGATTTGTAACTCCCATTTGCTTGCTTTTGATTGGGCCATTCAAAATAATGAGTTAATGACCGCATTAACTTGTCATAAAATGGGTCATTTATTCTCATTAATTGGCCGCCAAGTCGCTTGAAGAGTCGCGGGCCGCGCAGTGTCTTTTGGAATTCTTCTCGCGATGATCGCCGATGGATCCACACATTGTTTGATGTCGGATGGCGATGAAATTTCAGGCATTGATTGATCTCAATGTGCCGGCAACATCCGTCCTGTCGATTTCACGATCGGGCGGGCAGAAAGTGTACTTTCTTTGACGATTTCGAGGCGTCGAATGATCATCCAATGATTTCGGCGGTGAATCCGTGATTTTAATAAAGATTGACGGATTTCATGCACGAAAAATCAGATTTTGGAAAAATCACAGGGGCCAATCAACTCGGATCGCGAAACGGACCCGAAAAAGTGGGTTTCCGGCGACTTTTGGGTCGCCGGAAATTCCATGGTCGCCGGCTACCATGGGGCTGGCGACCATGGGCCATGGTCGCCGGCGACCATGGGCCAAGGTCGCCGGCGACCATGGGCCTTGGGCCCATTTTTTGGCCGCCTTCCGGTCGCCGTATCTTCGCCGTTTTTCGCTCTTTTTTGATGCTTTTTCTTCCTGCATTTTTCTTGACATTTCCGCTCATTTATTGGCCTGTTTTCCTTGGAGAAATCCCGTTGAGAAGCCACGGAAATCGGAGCACAAAGTTTCCTATTTTTCTGGAAAGCCGAAGACTTTGTTGTGCGGTTTTGCCGATTTTTTGTCAAGCGTTGAAACTATGCCAAACGATGTCAGAATGACCTGAAATTCGACGTGGAGCTTCTTGAGCATTAGATAGGACCAACCATAGGCTTTGGTTTGAGTTTTGAAGCCGTTTGGGGTCCCGCAAATGCTTGCCTTGATTTCGCCATGAGAGAAATGCCGAGCATTGACTTGTGGTCAACCGATGTCCGATTGACCTGAAATTTGACAGGGAGCCTCCTGAGTAGTAAGTAGGACCAACCATGGGCTTTAGTTTGGGTTTTGAAGCCTTTTGGGGTCCCGCAAACGCTCGCCTTGATTTCATCTCGAGGAAAGTGCCGAGCTTCGAAACTAGGTCAAACGATGTCCGTTTGACCTAAAATTTGACAGGGGACCTATTGGAGTGATTTTGAGACGATCCATTAGCCCCAATTTGAATGCCATGATTCCGGGGTGCTCCGCTGCCGATGGGCTTGTTTTTTGCTTCCCGAGAGTTGATGAAAGGTCAAACGTCGTCCGTTTGACTTGAAATTTGGCAGGGGGCCTTTTGGAGGTATTTTGAGACCATCCGTAGGCTCTGATCGAAGTTTTGAAGTCTTCGACATTGTCGCTGCCGGGAGCTCTTGTCTGCCTGTCGGAGGAGTGAAGTTAGGACAAATGATGTCGAAATGGCCCGAAACTTCATGTGTACCCCTCTTTTGGCTGCTTTGAAGGATCTTGCAGTTTTTGTTTGATTTTGACAAGATCTGGTGCTTGAAGTGGCGCCTTCCTATTTATGGCAGGATGTGGCTCCATGTAGCTTTTGGTGTTGAAGGGACATAGTGATATTTTTGGTGTCAACATATCTTTGGATACGATGGAAGCGCTCAGAGGCCTATCGGCAAGATTAGGTTCAAGTTGCAAATCGGTGATCTTACCTCTGAAGTCACTGTATATGCAATAAAGACCCCCTCATGCTACAACATCCTTCTCGGACGCCCCTGGATACACGAGAGTGGTATTGTTCCTTCAACTCTTCATCAGTGCATCAAGTTTGTTGGCGACGACGGCTTGGTACATCGCGTATTTGCGGACAAAAAGCCTTTCAAAGGCAAAGAAGTCCATTTCGCAGACTCGCAGATGTACAAAGATGAAAACGAAGAAAAGGAGAAAGAATTAGCATCCTTTGCCGAAAGTCTCCAGAAAGATAAAGGCAAGGCTCCTCGGCAATCACCGGAAGAAAATCAACCATCCGGCAAAACCGAGGAGATCAACCAATCTCCTTTTGTTGTCTCCCTCAAGTCTTCAAAGCCGCTGGTGATCACTACCAAGGCAAAGAAGACCAAACAAAAGCCTGGGGGCAAGCTCGTCATCTCCTTTGTGTCTATTATGCAAGACACAGATTCGGATTCAGAGACAGAAGACGACACGTCGTCAAGCCAAGCTGATACTCAGCAAGCTCAACCTGCTCTCACTCCATTGGAGACACCTGCTGGCATAGGCGATCCAGCATCAGCTTCCTTCGTTGTTCCGACAACCTCACCAAAAGAAAAGTCGATCTTTTTCCACAAGTCGGCGGCTTCTTCATCAAACTCTTCGCTTGAGCCTTTCCAAAACGAAGGTATGCCACAACTATCCTTGTATAGTCCAATGGCACAAGCTATCATGAAAAAAATGGGCTATGACGCTCAAAATCCAATCGGCTTGGGAGGTGGCCACGGTATCCTCGTACCATTGGAGCCCACCCTGACAAAAGGCCAGCAGGAGGATTGGAAACTCTATCGTCATATAGAAAAGTCTTCATACGGACTGGGCTACGACCCTGATGCTCCCATGAGACAGTTGACCCAAAGGCTACAAAGTCGTCTGGCCGACGAAGCCTCAACATCTCGTGTCTCTGAAGATATTGATCTCCCTGGATATCTCTTTGAAGAGTTACCCGTCAAGGATCTAGGAAGCTCCTCCAATTGGTACGATTTCTCTGATGATGAAGAGAAATTGTCCGATGATACAGATGCACAGTCTTCTGGTCCAGAAGAGCCATCATCTCCAAAAGAAGTGTCATACTTCGATCCAGTTTCAATAGGTGATTGGGACCATCTCATAGCAAGTCTTGAGAAGAGTGCTGATCAAGAAGACCCATGGTCAGAAGCACAGCCTTGGTCTGAGAATACCTTTGAAACTCCGGAAGGTCTTGTTGAGTTGGAAGCCTCTGAAAATATTGAGGAGGAACCACCTTCAAGTCTTCCAACAGAAGATTCTGTTCAAAAGATAGACTTGGGAACGCCAGATAGCCCACGTCCTGTATTCATAAGCAAGAATATAAAGGATGATGAGTTACCCGAGTATATCGCTTTTCTTCATGAGTTTGTTGATTGTTTTGCATGGTCTTACGCTGAAATGCCTGGTTTAGACCCCAAAATAGCAGTTCACAAATTCAATCTACAAAAAGATATCAAGCCTGTCAAACAAGGCCAAAGAAGATTTCGTCCTGACATAATGGACAAAATTGAACAAGAAGTTCAGAAACTCAAAAACGTTGGCTTCATCCGCGAGGAACAGCATCCTGAATGGTTGGCCAACATCGTCCCAGTGACAAAGAAAAATGGGCAGATTAGGGTCTATATTGATTATAGAGAATCTCTCAAGTTTCCTTGATTTTGGGAGAGATTTTCTCAAAGTATCTTTCTTTGGGAGAAAGTTTCTCAAATCCCCTTTCTTTTTGGAGAGAATTTCTCAAGAATCTTCTCTTTAGGAGAGAATATCTCAAATCTCCCTTTCTTTTAGGAAGTTTGCTAAATTTTAGCACTTACCTCCTTGCTTTTCTCCTCCTTTCCTCTTTTGGTTTGCTTTTTCTATAAAAGCAATGGAGATGGGTTTTCTTTCTCTTGTTGCTTTCTTTTTGCAAAAACCTTCAAGAGTGCTCCAGGAATTTCTCAAGGATCTTCAAGTTCCTTCTTCTTCTTCTCCATGGCTTCAAGTAGGTCTTCTTTTTCCAAGAAAACCCCATGTAGATGTAGAAAAGTTCCTTTTCTTCTTTTTTTTTTCTTCTTTTCTTTTCTTTTCTCTCTTTTTTTTTTCACGTGTTTTCTCTTTTTTTTTTTTTTTGTTTTTTTTTTTCACGTGTTTTCTTTTTTCTCTTTTTTTTTTGTTTTTTTTTTCACGTGCTTTCTTTCTTTTTTTTTTTTTTTTTTGCACGTTTTGCCCCCCTTTTTTTTTTGCCTTCTTTTTTTTTTGAAGAGGTTTTTTTTTTTTTGCTCACTATGATATGAGGTTTATGCAATTCAAGATGATCATGCATTTTTTTTCTCTTTTTTTTTTATTTAAAATGCATCAAGATCAAAGGCTAGAATTTCTAGGTCAAGTCAACATGGATTTTGACTTAGACAAAGTTTGATTGGTTTTGACCAAATTGGGTTGGAATTGGTCAAACTTTTGTCAAAGTTTTCCTAGCATCTAATGCATGATGATTTTATGCATGATTTTTAGTAAATGGAATTGGGAGCATGATGATGCATACCTCGAATTTTCTTGCGAATCTTGGGATTTTTGGAGCTTGCAGCAATGTTGAGCCCACTTCTCCAGTCTCGCAGAATTTCGAGGAACTTTGCAAGTTTTAGAATTTTGAGCTCGCAGCAATGTTGAGCTCTTTTCTGATCTTGCGAAGATTTGAGAAGAAAGGCTTGATCTCGCAGCAATGTTTGAATTCGAGTCTTCTTCGAGAATCCTTCATTGATTATGAGCTCGCAGCAATGTTGAGCTCATCTTCAAGCTTCCTTTCTTTTCGGGGTGCCTCCCTTTTCTTCGAAATTGCCCCAGAACCATGCCAAAACTTCGCTAGGATTTTTTTTTAGCAAAATTCTGTCATTTGGTGTTTGATTTCCTCATTTCTGACTCTTGCAGGTGGTTCCTCCAGAACGAACAAGGGTAAGGGCCTTGTTACTGATGCACCTCGCCGATCTGCCAGATCTTCCAATGCGGCCGTTCAACAGGCGTGGGAAGAGGTTGACGGGAATCTCCGAAGAAAGACTCAGGAGCATGAGCGATGGCAACTTCTTTGGGAGGAATTCCCCCGTGCTGAAGATGGATCGCGGTTATCTGCCGCATCTTATGGCAGCATCTTGAAGAAGCGTGGCCTGGAAGCTTTGGAGGCTGAGGCCAAGAGTCTGCTCGAGGACCTTAGTCTTTGGTTGAAGACTATGATGGACTGAGCTTGTGACAAACTTCCTTCTTTCTTTTTTTTTTGGTACCTCCATGTATAAACATTTTGGCACTCTGTTTTTTTTGTATCCCCTTGTTCTACTTAAATTCTTTTTGTTGAAAATAAGCAAAAGTTGAATGAGAATGTTTGTTTGAAAATCTTGATCAAAAGGTTATCATTTTGTGAAAATCTTTTGTCAAAAGTGTTGTTTTGGCATGAAAGCCAGATTTTGTGGCACAAAGCCTGGTTTTTGATGGCTTGAAAGCCGAAAATTTTGAGGTGGCATGAAAGCCGATTTTGGTGGCGTGAAAGCCAAATTTTGGTGGCGTGAAAGCCGATTTTTGGCATGAGAGCCGATTTTTTTGTTTTTGGCGTAAAAGCCGGATTTTGGCATGAGAGCCGATTTTTGTTTTTGGCGTAAAAGCCGGATTTTGGCATAAGAGCCGATTTTTGTTTTTGGCGTGAAAGCCGGATTTTTGAGCGATTTTTGGCATGAGAGCCGATTTTTTGTTTTTGGCGTAAAAGCCGGATTTTGGCATGAGAGCCGATTTTTTTGTTTTTGGCGTAAAAGCCGGATTTTTTGAAAAACCAAGTTTTGTTTTGTTGGCATGAGAGCCAGTTTTTTTTGTTTTGATTTTTGGCATGCGTGGAAAGCCGAGTTTTTTGGCATGAAAGCCGAGTTTTTTTTGGCGTGAAAGCCGAGTTTTTTGGCGTAAAAGCCGATTTTTGGCGTGGAAGCCGAGTTTTTTTTGGCATAAAAGCGGGTTTTTGGCGAAGCCGAGTTTTTGGCGTAAAAGCAGGTTTTTGGTTTTCAAAAATGCAAGTATCGACTAAGAGTCGCCTCCCTGCTGAATGGTATTGCAAGTATCGATGGAATGTCGCCTCCTTGCTCATTCGGTTGCGAGTATCGATGGAATGTCGCTTCCTCGCGAAGTTGGGTGCAAGTATCGACTAAGCGTCGCTTCCCTGCTTTTTCTTCAAAAATTTTGTTTTGCGGGTATCGATGGAATGTCGCCTCCCCACGATTTTTGAAATTTTGAGGTTTTTTTCGAACCTTTGTTTTTCTTTTGAAATTTGGGTTGTGGATATCAACTGGAATGTTGCGTCTCCACGATTTTTTGAAATTTTGCAAGTATCAACGAGGTGTTGCTTCCTTGCAATTTTGAGGTTTTGGAAGTATCGAATGAGGTTCGCATCCTTCCAATGGGTTTTTGCAAGTGTCGACTTGACATCGCTTTCCCGATTTTTGTTTTTAGACACGAGGGTCGTAAATTTTGACCTAAAACCATTTTTGGCGGTAAAAGGTAAGGCGGACTAGGGTGGAAATTCCTAAGTCCTGATTTTTGTTTCAAACCAAGAATTTTGGGGTTCCAGGATCGAAAATTTTGGTCAAGTTTGGGAAGAGGCTCCTAAACTTAGATTTTTGGATTTTGATTTTCTTTTGAACAATGAAACGATGAAAGTAAACATTGTTTTGAAAGTTCAACATAAAGATGAAAATTCCAAAAGGGGTGGGTTTGACGAGCAAGTACCTGGAAATAGGCTTTGGCCTTGTAGGCGTCGTTCTGACCCAGTGGAGGAAGTCTTCAAGGGTAGTACCGCTTCAAGAACTTGCCGTTGATGGGCAGCATACATCTATCACCTTCCATGTTTAGAAGTGCGTATGCGCCATTGGAGAAGACTTGATCGATGACGAAGGGTCCCTCCCATTTTGGTTCAAATTTGCCTTTGGATTTGTGAGCGAAAACCATCGGCCTTTTCACCGCAAGAACCAAGTCACCCTTTTTGTGGGCGCGTTGCCTGACCTTTTTGTCGAAAGATCCAGCCATGCGTGCTTGGTAGAGCTCAATGCTTTGGAGTGCCTCGAGCCGTCTCTCATCGAGATTGTCCAGCTCTTGGAGTCTTAGTTTGGCATTGCTTTCTTGCGTCATGTCATTTTGTAGAGATACCCTTAAGGAAGGAATTTGTACCTCTAAAGGGACAACAGCTTCGCATCCATAGACCAAGGAGAATGGCGTGCTATGGGTCGGTCCTCGAACGGTAGTTCGGTAGGCCCACAAAGCTTCGGATAGTTTGTCGCCCCAGTCCCTTTTGTGGCTAGAGACCATTTTCTTGAGAATTTTGCAGAGTGTCTTGTTGAAGGCCTCCGCCAGTCCATTCGCCGCCGGATTGTACGGTGTTGAAGGACAACTTTGGATTTTGTATTTGTCGCAAAACCTGTAGAATCTGTGATCACGGAATTGTGGTCCGTTATCATGGACGAATCTTTTAGGTATGCCGAAGCGACAAATGATGTTGGTGCGCAAGAACTGAAGGACTGATGAGGTCTTCATTTCATTGAGCGCAAAAGCTTCTGACCACTTGGAGAAATAATCCGTAGCGGCGAAGATGAAGCGATGACCTTTGCTTGACGGAGGGGAGACAGGACCTATGATGTCCATACCCCAGGCTTCGAAAGGCCATGAAATTGCTGTAGGATGTAGCCATTCTGGAGGCATGTGGACATAGTCTCCATGAACTTGGCATTGTTGGCAGCGTTTAGCAAATTGCATTGCGTCAGCTACCATGGTAGGCCAATAATAACCTAACCTTTTTATCTGATCGTAGAGCTTTGGACCAGCCTGATGAGCTCCACAAAGACCAGCATGCACCTCTTTGAGAGTTTCTTCAGCTTCTTGTTGTGATAAGCAGCGTAGAAGTACTCCATTGTAGGATTTTCTATAGAGCATCTTTGAAGGAATGTCCAGATGAAAGTTTGGGGTTCGTCTTTGAACACTTACCCGTTCTTTTGGATCTTCAGGCAGGATTCCGAACATAATATAATCAATGAACGGATCCCTCCAGTCGCCGATCGGAGGTCTGAGGATGGAGATCCGACTTCCAACCAGTTGGTGGCACTCAGCAACTGCTTGGTGTGTATTGAGGGGAGGGAGAATCCTTCTCTCACACACTGTAACTTGCATGTGTTCTCCTTCTTGGACCGCCATAGAGGCGGCGAGTCCGGCCAGGGCATCTGCACGGATGTTTTCGCCTCTACGAATGTGGGTGATATGACAGATGTCAAATTTTCGCCGAAGTGATTGCGCCTTGTTGTAGTAAGGCAACAGATCGGGCTTCCTGATTTCAAATTTCTGATTCATCTGGTTGACGATCAGTTGAGAATCCCCGAAGGCTTCTAGCACTGTGATGCCGGATTCGAGGGCGAGTTCCAATCCTACAATCAGGGCTTGGTACTCAGCTGCATTGTTTGAACATGGTTCCAGTAGCGAGAAGGCGTGTGGAATCATGTGTTTGTCGGGACTAACAAAGAGGATGCCAATCCCTGATATTTGATTTCCTTTTTCACTTGTCCTGGTTGCACCGTCGAAGTACATATCCCAGGAAGCATTTGATAAGGAAGCCTCCACGTTGTAGACTGACTCGTCTGGGAGATCATCCCTGAGTGGAGAATCTTCAGGCAATGGATGCTCTGCAAGAAAGTCTGCCAGAGCTTGACCTTTGATTGCTTTTTGTGGTACATACCTAATATCAAATTGTGACAGGAGGATAGACCATTTTGCCAGTCGGGCATTGAGGGAACCTGCTTTTGTGACAAGGACCTTCAGGAGATTGATCCTCGAGATCAGGTATACTGTGTTGGACAGCAGATAGTGACGTAGCTTTTGTACAGCAAACATCACTGCAAGGCATTCTTTTTCGACTGGAGAGTAGCGATGCTCTGCACCTACCAGCATGCGGCTGAGATAGTATAGAGCAGCTTCTTTCCCTCATGATTTCCTTGTGCAAGTAGAGCTCCCAAAGAGTGGTCGAGGGCTCTTGTGTACAAGATAAATGGTTTTCCAGTTGTGGGGGCAGCCAGTACTGGAGGTTTGGTCAGGTATGACTTGATGTCTTGGAACGCAGTTTCGCATTCATCATCCCAGACAAAGTCCACGCCCTTTTTCATTAGGCGGGAGAATGGACGGCATTTCCCTGACAGGTTGGAGATGAACCGTCGAATGTATGCCAATCTTCCTTGAAGCCCTTTTAACTGTCTCAGGGTTTTTGGGGATGGCATTTCTAGGATAGCCTTGACTTTGATAGGGTCAAGCTCTATTCCCGCTTTCCGAACTACGAATCCGAGGAACTTACCCGATGATACACCGAAGAAGCATTTTAGGGGATTCATTCGCAGTTTGTGCCTGCGTAGTCGGAGGAAGACTTCTCGAAGATCTTTGAGATGGTCTTCTTTCTTTTTGCTTTTGACGGCGAGGTCATCAACGTAGCATTCGACCGTCTTATGCTGCATATCTTGGAATATCTTCATCATAGCCCTCTGATATGTCGCACCAGCATTTTTCAGACCAAATGGCATTACAGTGTAACAATACACGCCAAATGGGGTCCGAAATGATGTGTGTCTTTCATCTTTAGGATGCATTTTTATCTGATTGTACCCAGAGAAACCATCCATGAATGTCATCCGTTCGAATCCACAGGTGTTGTCGATCATCACCTCCGGTATGGGGAGCGGAAATTCATCTTTAGGACATGCATTGTTCAGGTCTCTATAATCAATACAGACCCTGATCTGCCCATTTTTCTTTGTCACTGGGACGATGTTGGCCAACCATTCAGGATGCTGTTCCTCGCGGATGAAGCCAACGTTTTTGAGTTTCTGAACTTCTTGTTCAATTTTGTCCATTATGTCAGGACGAAATCTTCTTTGGCCTTGTTTGACAGGCTTGATATCTTTTTGTAGATTGAGTTTGTGAATTGCTATTTTGGGGTCTAAACCAGGCATTTCAGCGTAAGACCATGCAAAACAATCAACAAACTCACGAAGAAAAGCGATATACTCAGGTAACTCATCATCCTTTATATTCTTGCTTATGAATACAGGACGTGGGCTATCTGGCGTTCCCAAGTCTATCTTTTGAACAGAATCTTCTGTTGGAAGACTTGAAGGCGGTTCCTCCTCAATATTTTCAGAGGCTCCCAACTCAACAAGACCTTCCGGAGTTTCAAAGGTTTTCTTAGACCAAGGCTGTGCTTCTGACCATGGGTCTTCTTGATCGGCACTCTTCTCAAGACTTGCTATGAGATGGTCCCAATCACCTGTTGAAACTGGATCGAAGTATGGCACTTCTTTTGGAGATGATGGTTCTTCTGGACCAGAAGACTGTGCATCTGTATCATCGTACAATTCCTCTTTATCATCAGAGAAATCGTACCAATTGGAGGGGCTTCCTGGATCCTTGACGGGTAACTCTTCAAAGAGATATCCAGGGAGATCAATGTCTTCAAAGACACGAGATGTTGAGGCTTCGTCGGCCAGACGACTTTGTAGCCTTTGGGTCAACTGTCTCATGGGAGCATCAGGGTCGTAGCCCAGTCCGTATGAAGACTTTTCTATATGACGATAGAGTTTCCAATCCTCCTGCTGGCCTTTTGTCAGGGTGGACTCCAATGGTACGAGGATACCGTGGCCACCTCCCAAGCCGATTGGATTTGAGCGTCATAGCCCATTTTCTTCATGATAGCTTGCGCCATTGGACTATACAAGGATAGTTGTGGCATACCTTCGTTTTGGAAAGGCTCAAGCGAAGAGTTTGATGAAGA
>QPKB01000557.1:0-26528 GCA_003546025.1 Camphora micrantha
CGGCTCCGGCCCGACCTTCATGCGCGTCGTACGGAACTTCTGTACGAGAGCACAATCTATTAGGCTCTTCGAAATTGTTGACTCTCCTCTGTGTTTCATGCGACTCTCTGTCCGAATACTCCCTCTAGAAAATCCGGGGTCGCGTTTTTCTCTAACGGGGGTTTCGGGTGTCGTACTCTAGCCTTACGCCTCGAAATCCATTTGAAGGGATTCTAGGTTGAGATGCGCGTTTTAGGTTATTTGGAGCTTCTTTTCGATTGACAACTGGTTTCGGGCGAAACTTGGGTTTGGTAAACACTTCTGAGAGTCCTACTGTTGGATTACATGGACTCAATCCATCAGATGATGTAATAAATTGATTAATTTATTTATTTATCAATAATATCATGTTTTCCTTTCATGAAATGAATGGTGTTTTACTACTTAATACACATGACCAATACATATGACATAAATGGTTCATGAGATGAACCGGATCCAATTAGTATATTAGAAGTGATATAAGCGTATGGATGAGATCCACACACGGGAGACATTTCTCACAAATCCTATAATTAAACATCTTCACAACCGGTGATGAGACTGGGCATCTCATCTGAAAAGGTTGCAGCGCTTCGATCACTAAAAGATAGTGTGATTTGTCTCGATCATCAGAATGTAAGATTCTGGATGACGGTGCTGGTACATTGGATGTATTGAAGGACCATGAGAAGCACCTTATGGAATACTGTCTCGAGTTTAAGGTTTGCTCTCATAATTCCCAAGCAATAGGCTCTCAATCCCGAGACATTGATGAACTCAAGTTTCTATCTATTCATTTGCTTTGAGTCACCAATGAGTGAGGCCAACTGTAGGTCAACACCTCGGTGTCCTGGGTACGTGGTAGGAGGACTGTGGGAACATCCAATGGTCAAGATGGAATCTATCTATATTATCCTCCTGTGCCAATTAATGAATTTATCAATAGTAAGTGCCACCCATCTCGATTAAGAGTTGATTGGATGGTACAGATGATCACTGCGATTAATTGGGGCTCAAGGATAATAAGATGTGGATTTAAATTGGTGGGACAGCTTTAGTCCAGTTAATCCATGGATATTGATAGAGGGGCTTAATTGTGGTAATCGGGAAGTTTAGGGTCTTCATTGTAATTTATTCATAAGACTGGAGTGCAATTGCATTTATGTAGTGGTGTTATTTGCAATAAACTGTGGGCCAGGATTGCACGTGAGATGTGGGGTCACGGTGTCCCAGTTGGAGCCAGCTTTCTATGGAATCCCTAGTGGTCCCCACGCTAGCCCAAGTTATTGGAAAGATACTAATCCGACTAGAACTCTAAGAGGAAGGAATTAGGAAGTTACTATTTCTAATTGAAGTGGAGCTTCTAATAGTAGTAATAGTAATATTACTAATTTGTGTGGAAGTAAGACTTCTATTTCAATTAGTACAAGAGAAGGCGGTTGCTTAATGCTACAAAAGGAGTAACAAAGGGGGTGGGACATGCACAACCTTGGGATTCACGCCCAGCCCCCTTTGTGCAAGAGTTGCACATACATCTCTTCTTCTTCTAGTTCTCTTCAAGTTTCCTTTAGAGCTTCTAGTTGTTTTCTTTAGGAGATCCCACCCATCTCCTTTAGAGAAGAGATTTGGTACGGGTCATAGAGTGGAAGACTAAGAGGTCTTGGAGATCTAAAGTAGTTTCCTTCTCCATTAGAGCACAACCGGGCAGCAAAGGTATAATCTGCTTCTCTAATCTTTTGTAGATTATTTTGCATGGTGTTGCTTGTATTATTGCTGTACATGGTGTATGAGTATGAGGGAATGCATCCTGAATATGGTTGATGGCCTTATGGGCGTTTGATCGTTTTATCCCGGCGTCAAGTGGGTCAAAAGTTTTGAAATCGCATCCACGAGGCCCACCTATTTCCAACACCTTCGTCTGAAACGGCTACAGCCTGAACTTCGCGCGCGTCGTACGAGACTTTTGTACTAGAGCACAATCTGTTTGGCTCTACGAAATGGTCGACTCTACATTGTGTTTCATGCGACTCTCGGTCCGAATGCTCCCCCTAGAAAAATCCGGGATCGTGTTGTTGTCTAACGGGGCTTTCGAGTGTCGTACTTTACGCTTACGTCTCAAAATCCATTTGAAGGGATTCTCGGTTGAGATGCGTGTTTGAGGTTATTTGGGGCTTCTAATAGTGGTAATAGTAATGTTAGTAATTTGTGTGGAAGTAAGACTTCTATTTCAATTAGTACAAGAAAAGGCAGTTGCTTAATGCTACAAAAGGAGTAACAGAGGGGTTGGGACTTGCACAACCTTGGATTTTACGCCCAGCCCCCTTTGTGCAAGAGTTGCACATACTTCTCTTCTTCTTCTAGTTCTCTTCAAGTTCCCTTTAGAGCTTCTAGTTGTTTTCTTTAGGAGATCCCACCCATCTCCTTTAGAGAAGAGATCCGGTACGGGTCATAGCGTGGAAGATTAAGAGGTCTTGGAGATCTAAAGTAGTTTCCTTCTCCATTAGAGCACAACCGGGCAGCAAAGGTATAATCTGCTTCTCTAATCTTTTGTAGATTATTTTGCATGGTGTTGCTTGTATTATTGTTGTACATGGTGTATGAGTATGAGGGATTGCATCCTGGATATGGTTGATGGCCTTATGGGCGTTTGATCCCTGCGTCAAGTGGGTCAAAAGTTTTGAAATCGCATCCACGAGGCCCACCTATTTCCAACACCTTCGTCTGAAACGGCTACAGCATGAACTTCGCGCGCGTCGTACGAGACTTTTGTACTAGAGCACAATCTGTTTGGCTCTACGAAATGGTCGACTCTACATTGTGTTTCATGCGACTCTCGGTCCGAATGCTCCCCCTAGAAAAATCCGGGATCGTGTTGTTGTCTAACGGGGCTTTCGAGTGTCGTACTTTACGCTTACGTCTCAAAATCCATTTGAAGGGATTCTCGGTTGAGATGCGTGTTTGAGGTTATTTGGGGCTTCTAATAGTGGTAATAGTAATGTTAGTAATTTGTGTGGAAGTAAGACTTCTATTTCAATTAGTACAAGAAAAGGCAGTTGCTTAATGCTACAAAAGGAGTAACAGAGGGGTTGGGACTTGCACAACCTTGGATTTTACGCCCAGCCCCCTTTGTGCAAGAGTTGCACATACTTCTCTTCTTCTTCTAGTTCTCTCTTCAAGTTCCCTTTAGAGCTTCTAGTTGTTTTTCTTTAGGAGATCCCACCCATCTCCTTTAGAGAAGAGATCCGGTACGGGTCATAGCGTGGAAGATTAAGAGGTCTTGGAGATCTAAAGTAGTTTCCTTCTCCATTAGAGCACAACCGGGCAGCAAAGGTATAATCTGCTTCTCTAATCTTTTGTAGATTATTTTGCATGGTGTTGCTTGTATTATTGTTGTACATGGTGTATGAGTATGAGGGATTGCATCCTGGATATGGTTGATGGCCTTATGGGCGTTTGATCCCTGCGTCAAGTGGGTCAAAAGTTTTGAAATCGCATCCACGAGGCCCATCTATTTCCAACACCTTCGTCCGAAACGGCTACAGCCTGAACTTCGCGCGCGTCGTACGAAACTTTTGTACTCGAGCACAATCTATTTGGCTCTACGAAATGGTCGACTCTACACTGTGTTTCATGCGACTCTCGGTCCGAATGCTCCCTCTAGAAAAATCCGGGATCGCGTTGTTGTCTAACGGGGCTTTCGAGTGTCGTACTTTATGCTTACGTCTCGAAATCCATTTGAAGGGATTCTCGGTTGAGATGCGTGTTTGAGGTTATTTCGAACTCTTTTTCGGTTGAAAACGGGTTTCGGGCGAATCTTGGGTTTGGTAAACACTTCAGGGAGTCTTGCTTCCGAAACGGCTCCGGCCCGAACTTCGTGCGCGTCATTCGGAACTTCTGTACGAGAGCACAATCTATTAGGCTCTTCGAAATTGTTGACTCTACTCTGTGTTTCATGCGACTCTCTGTCCGAATACTCCCCCTAGAAAAGTCCGGGGTCACGTTTTTCTCTAACGGGGGTTTCGGGTGTCGTACTCTAGCCTTACGCCTCGAAATCCATTTGAAGGGATTCTAGGTTGAGATGCGCGTTTTAGGTTATTTGGAGCTTCTTTTCGGTTGACAACTGGTTTCGGGCGAATCTTGGGTTTGGTAAACACTTCTGAGAGTCCTGTTGTTGGATTGCATGGACTCAATCCATCAGATGATGTAATAAATTGATTAATTTCTTTATTTATCAATAATACCATGTTTTCCTTTCATGAGATGAATGGTGTTTTACTACTTAATACACATGTCCAATACATATGACGTTAATGGTTCATGAAATGAACCGGATCCCATTAGTATATTAGATGTGATATAAGTGTATGGATGAGATCCACACACGGGAGACATTTGTCACAAATCCTATACTTAACGTCTTCACAACCGGTGATGAGACTAGGCGTCTCATCTGAAATGGTTGCAGCGCTTCGATCACTAAAAGATAGTGTGATTTGTCTCGATCATCAGAATGTAAGATTCTGGATGACGGTGCTGGTACATTGGATGTATTGAAGGACCATGAGAAGCACCTTATGGAATACTGTCTCGAGTTTAAGGTTTGCTCTCATAATTCCCTAGCAATAGGCTCTCAATCCCGAGACATTGATGAACTCAAGTTTCTATCTATTCATTTGCTTTGAGTCACCAATGAGTGAGGCCAACTGTAGGTCAACACCTCGGTGTCCTGGGTACGTGGTAGGAGGACTGTGGGAACATCCAATGGTCAAGATGGAATCTATCTATATTATCCCCCTCTGCCAATCAATGGATTTATCAATAGTAAGTGCGCACCCATCTCGATTAAGAGTTGATTGGATGGTACTGATGATCACTGTGATTAATTGGGGCTCAAGGATAATAAGATGTGGATTTAAATTGGTGGGACAGCTTTAGTCCAGTTAATCCATGGATATTGATAGAGGGGGCTTAATTGTGGTAATCGGGAAGTTTAGGGTCTTCATTGTAATTTATTCCTAAGACTGGAGTGCAATTGCATTTATGTAGTGGTGTTATTTGCAATAAACTGTGGGCCCGGATTGCACGTGAGATGTGGGGTCACGGTGTCCCAGTTGGATCCAGCTTTCTATGGAATCCCTAGTGGTCCCCACGCTAGCCCAAGTTATTGGAAAGATACTAATCCTACTAGAACTCTAAGATGAAGGAATTAGGAAGTTACTATTTCTATTTGAAGTGGGGCTTCTAATAGTGGTAATAGTAATGTTACTAATTTGTGTGGAAGTAAGACTTCTAATTCAATTAGTACAAGAGAAGGCGGATGCTTAATGCTATAAAAGGAGTAACAAAGGGGCTGGGACATGCACAACCTTGGAATTCACGCCCAGCCCCCTTTGTGCAAGAGTTGCACATACTTCTCTTCTTCTTCTAGTTCTCTTCAAGTTTCCTTTAGAGCTTCTAGTTGTTTTCTTTAGGAGATCCCACCCATCTCCTTTAGAGAAGAGATCCGGTACGGGTCATAGCGTGGAAGTCTAAGAGGTCTTGGAGATCTAAAGTAGTTTCCTTCTCCATTAGAGCACAACCGGGCAGCAAAGGTATAATCTGCTTCTCTAATCTTTTGTAGATTATTTTGCATGGTGTTGCTTGTATTATTGCTGTACATGGTGTATGAGTATGAGGGATTGCATCCTGGATATGGTTGATGGCCTTATGGGCGTTTGATCCCTGCGTCAAGTGGGTCAAAAGTTTTGAAATCGCATCCACGAGGCCCACCTATTTCCAACACCTGCGTCCGAAACGGCTACAGCCTGAACTTCGCGCGCGTCGTACGAAACTTTTGTTGGGATTGGTGTATGCCTAAAGCCCACTGACTGCACTTTCATCTCTGTAACTGGATATTTATTGGTTATTTAATGGAATGACTTCTTTTTCTTTATACTTGTGTATTTGTATGGTTGTGTAAGGCCCATTGTTTTCTAGTAATGACTTAGGTGTATAGTGGCTACACACAGTTAGGTCTGAGTCATGGACACTTGAAACAATAGACTTGTTCATAACTGATGGGAGATCAAATCACCTCTTGCTACTGAGTGACCAGTGCTCTTAATCTTGAGCATTTGTGGATGAACTGACGAAGTCAAGTTCTTGTGCTTTAATTCACTATGGGTGAGATCCTGTTCATGGGTCAACAGCTCTGTGTTTTGGGTGCTTGGGGCTTGATTAGTTGGGACGTGCAAATGCAATATGGAATCTATGCCATCACTTGATGGAATGATCGTCCCCTTAGAATTATCCGATTAATCATCAGAATCTAAGATCTTAGTATATGGATGTTCCATATGGATATTGAACTTGTGGGTCGCTCCCTGGATCAAGAGAATGATATCCAAATGATGATTAGGTCAAGGATATGAAATTCTAAGGTTGAGATATAATCAAGAAGGTAGATAGTACATCGGTTAACCTACTTGATTATGGATGTTACATAGAGGGGCATTGTGGTCATTGTACTTGGTAGGTCAAAGACAATCGTCAGTTTATGATGAGCTTTATTTGCAATTTAATATTTGTCCCTGGAGTGCAACCATAACTCTCTAGTGGAATGAGTTAAGGTTAAAATGATCCTAGTGTTGCTATGGGGTTAGCATGGACATTTTGGTCATTTTGGGAGCAAGGGCAAATATGTCTTTTGGTCCCTTCTCTAGCCACTTTCCTAGATTGGCAAGGTTTCCTGAATTGTTTAAATGTGTGGAGAAATAATTTTGAGTGTAAATTCAAATAGGTCCATGAAGGCATACATGAATTACATCTCTAGATAAATTATTTGGTGCATGGACCATAGTTAGTGTGGGCTAGCCAATGTGGTCCCTAGTTTGTGGGTCCTAAGTTTGTGTAGGTCCTATCACTTGGAAGGTTTTCTTTTTGTGCAAGTTCTCCTTAAGTTTAGTAGCTTTCTAATTATTTTTAGAAACTAAACTAGTTGCAATAAGGGGCTGGACGTCCAAAGGGGGTGGTTTCCTTTTTGGTTGGAAACTCTTGGTTTCCTTATTCTTTAAGGAAAGATCTTTCTAAAAGGTTCTTCCTCTTTATAAATATGGCTGGGTATCCTCCCCTTGGGCGTGCATGAGCATTAAGAAGGAGAGAAAAAACCCTTTGGGCGTGGAAGAGAGGTAGAACAGCCAGCCACCCTTTGGACGTCCACAATTGTCTTGCACAAAGAAGAGAACTTCTTGTTGGTCCTCGTTTTTTCCTCTTGGAGAAAGACCATATCAGGTCTGGTCTTCTAACATAGAAATCAAGGAAAACAAGAAGAAGGAAACCTGGTTGTGTTCCACCAACACTAACCAATCAGATTAGAAGAAAGGGGAATAGAGGAGAAGACTAGAAGGGAACCTGCTGCAGAGAAATTCCAGCAAGGTTGCTGAATATTGCAGTCTAAAGAATCTGATTTTAAAGTTCAGTTTCCAGAGGTTTTTCGACCTAAGAACATCAGGTATGTGTTCTTCTTTGTATCTTATTTGTTTTCACACAAGTTGATTATGATTGAATGGTGTTATGGTGTGATTTACATGGCTGGTTTGCTTTCTAATTCTGATCCTAGTTAAAAGTTTCAAAATTCCAGCCATAGAACTCTTCTCTTAATAGGAGTTCAGATCTGAATCACACTATCTTTCAGATGACTGGCTGGAGCACACAGAGAATATCTTTGAGATTTTTCGGTGCACGGGCAGAGAGAGAGTCCAGCTTGCTACATCTCTCTTCACCGGATCAGCAGACATCTGGTGGAAGACAGTGAGGGAGGAGTACAGGCAGATGCCAGAGGCAGTAGCATGGATGAACTTCAAAAGGCAGTTTGGGGACAAGTATGTGCCCCCTCACATCAGAAGGCAGAAGGCAGCAGAGTTTCAGCAGCTCGTTCAGGGCAACATGACAGTCCTCGAATACCTCACCAAATTCGAGAGATTGTCCAGATATGCTCCTGAGTTGGTGGACACGGTGGAGAAAAAGATTGCCAAGTTTCTGGAAGGCCTGAATCCCTTCATTGAGAGGGATGCTACCGGGGTTGTACCACCTACGACCTTCGAGGAGGCAGTCAAGAGGGCCTATAAGTTTGAGAACTTCCACCATAAGATCCTCAGACTTCAGGGTAAGGGACCTCAGCAGCAGCAGAGTGGTCAGCAGAGGAATCATCAGCACAAGAGGCAGAGGCAAGATCAGAATGTGCAGAATCCTTTGGTGTGTGTGCATTGTGGGAAGAACCACGAGAGTGCCCAGTGCCGTACCATCACTGGTGCATGCTTCAGATGTGGCTTTATGCCTCACCAGATGAAGGACTGCCCAAGGCAGAACAGGCAGCAGCAGCAACAGCAAGGGGCACAGCGTCCAGCACAACCTCAGAATGCCATAGTTGTGCAGAATCAAGCTAGACCTCTTCAGCAGCAAGCCCCACAGCAGCCGTATAGGCCACAGCAGCAGCAGCAGCAAGCTCGTCAGCCGGGACAGAATCAGAATCAGCGTCCTCAGCAACAGAATAGGAATGCAGGCAGGCCACAGCAAGCTCAGAACAGGCCACAGCAGAGAGGGCAGATCTATGCTATCAACAGAGCTGATGCAGAGGCAGCAGGAGATGTTGTGGAAGGTACACTCCTTGTTTGTGGTTTCCAAGCTAGGGTTTTGTTTGACCCTGGCTCTACCCATTCTTTTATCTCCCCCAGATTTGCACAGTTGATTGATATGCATGCTAGAGATATGGATTTCCTATTGACTGTGGCTACTCCCATAGGTAAAGAAGTTGTATGTAGTACTTTTTACCATAGTTGTCCAGTCATGATAGGAGGGTTAGAGTTACCCGCAAATCTCATCTTGTTGGAGATGTTTGACTTTGATGTCATCCTAGGGATGGACTGGTTGGCAGGGTATCATGCTACAATGGATTGTTTCCATAAGACCCTCACCTTCAAGTTAGAAGAGTCACCAGCAGGAGTACTGTTTCGAGGAGACAGGGGTAATCCTAGTTCAGGGTTTATTTCAGCGTTGAAGGCTGATAGACTTCTGAAGGGTGGATGTGAGGCCTATTTGGCGTTTATCACGGAGGATAAACGGTCCCAAGGGGTGGAGGATATCCCAATTGTTTGGGAATTCCCGGATGTTTTTCCGGAGGAGATCCCAGGTTTACCACCCATTAGAGAGATTGATTTCACTATCGAGCTTCTACCAGGGACTGCTCCTATATCCATTGCACCTTACAGAATGGCTCCGGCGGAATTGGGAGAATTGAAAACACAATTGCAAGAATTGTTGGACAAAGGTTTTGTAAGACCTAGTGTTTCGCCATGGGGAGCTCCAGTGTTGTTTGTGAAGAAGAAGGATGGTTCCTTGAGAATGTGCCTAGACTACCGGAGATTGAACCAAGTGACCATCAAGAACAAGTATCCTTTGCCAAGGATAGATGAACTGTTTGATCAGTTGCAGGGTGCTTCCTTCTTTTCGAAGATTGATTTGAGATCTGGTTACCACCAGCTTAGAGTCAGAGAGTCAGATGTGTTGAAGACAGCTTTCCGGACTAGATATGGACACTATGAGTTCTTGGTCATGCCATTTGGATTGACAAATGCACCAGCAGTGTTCATGGCATTGATGAACAAGATATTTGCAGAGTATCTAGATCAGTTCATAGTGGTGTTCATTGATGATATTTTGGTGTATTCCAAGACCAAGGAAGAGCATGAAGAGCACTTGAGGATAGCCTTGCAGCTTCTGAGAGAGAACCAGCTGTATGCAAAACTCAATAAGTGTGAGTTTTGGCTAGAGCAAGTAGCATTTTTGGGGCATATTATCTCCAGAGAAGGCTTGTCAGTAGACCCATCCAAGATAGAGGCAGTGGTACAGTGGGAAAGACCGAAGAATGTGACAGAGATCAGGAGTTTTCTGGGTTTGGCTGGCTATTATCGGAGGTTTGTTCAGGGATTTTCGTCGATTGCATCACCTTTGACGAAGTTGACAAGGAAGAATGAGCCATATGTTTGGTCAGACAAGTGTGAAGTTAGCTTCCAAGAGCTTAAGAAGAGATTGACCACAGCACCAGTCCTTACTTTGCCATCTGGAAGCGGCGGTTTCACTATCTTTACCGATGCTTCCAACATTGGACTTGGTTGTGTGTTGATGCAAGATGGGAAAGTGATAGCTTATGGATCACGTCAGTTGAAAGATCATGAGAAGAACTATGCCACACATGATCTTGAGCTAGCAGCGGTTGTCTTCGCATTGAAGATGTGGAGACATTATCTCTATGGAGAGAAATTTGAGGTTCACTCAGATCACCGCAGCTTGCAGTACCTGTTCTCACAGAAGGAATTGAACATGAGACAGAGGAGATGGATGGAGTATATCAAGGATTATGATTTCCCGATCAAATACCATCCAGGGAAGGCAAATGTAGTTGCTGATGCTTTGAGCAGGAAATCAGTGGGCATGGCTAATCTTAGTGGCACTTGTATCTTTGAGCAATTTGAGGAGTTGAGAATAGACTTGCAGCCGCTTGAGAAGGGTGTCTTGTTAGCCAACATGTCAGTGTCAGAGCCTTCCTTCATCCAGAAGATTAAAGGCAGTCAGTTGCAAGATCCAGAGTTGGCCAAGATTTCAGAGCAGATAGCAGATCGTCCAGATTTTCGGATTGTAGATGGAGTTTTGTACTTCCGTGACCGTCTGTGTGTGCCTAGCATTGAAGATTTGAGGAATGATATCATGACAGAGGCTCACAGTACGAGGTATTCCGTGCATCCTGGCAGCACGAAGATGTATCAGAATTTGAAGGGCAGATTTTGGTGGAACAACATGAAGAGAGAGATAGCAGCATTTGTGTCTCGGTGTATGGTTTGTCAGTTGATCAGGCAGAGCACCAGAAGCCTCCAGGGTTGTTGCAACCGTTGGATATTCCGGAATGGAAATGGGAGCATATAACCATGGACTTCATTTCGGGATTACCGAGGACTAGCAGAGGGAATGATGCTATCTGGGTCATTGTGGACCGTCTCACCAAGTCAGCTCATTTCATTCCGATGAAGACTGGGAAGAAGATGCACATGCTACCTTTGGCAGAGTTGTTTGTGAGTGAGATTGTCAGCAGGCATGGTCAGCCAGTTTCCATCACATCTGATAGAGACAGCAGGTTCGTCTCCAGATTTTGGAAGACATTGCATGAGTCTATGGGTACTAGACTGCAGTTCAGTACAGCTTATCACCCTCAGACAGATGGTCAGTCAGAGAGGACCATACAGACTCTAGAGGATATGCTCCGTGCTTGTGTGTTAGACTTCAAAACTCAATGGGACGAAACTCTACCTTTGTGTGAGTTTGCGTACAACAATAGCTACCACTCGAGCATTGGAATGGCGCCTTTCGAGGCATTGTATGGCAGAAGGTGTAGGACACCTGTGTGTTGGGAAGAGGTTGGTACCCGCAGCTTCCATGGACCGACATTGGTTAGTGAGACCAGTGATAAGGTCAAGCAGATCCAGGCACGTTTGGCAGTAGCCCGGAGTAGGCAGAAGAGTTATGCAGATTCTCACAGGAGGGACTTGCAGTTCAAGGAAGGGGACAAAGTTTTCTTGAAGGTATCACCTACTAGAGGAACTTTGAGATTCGGGCAGAAAGGCAAGTTGTCAAGGAGATACATTGGACCTTATGACATTGTGAGCAAGATTGGTGAAGTGGCTTATAGGTTAGCCTTACCACCCGAGCTATCTGGTGTACACAACGTCTTCCATGTATCTATGTTGAAGAAGTACGTTCCCGACCCTTCACATGTACTACAGCATGAGCCGTTAGAGATTAGAGAAGATGCCACCTATGTGGAGAAGCCTATTCGGATCATTGACTCCAAAGAGCAAGAATTGAGGTCAAGGACTATTCAGTGGGTTAAGGTACTTTGGGAGAATCATGGACCGGAAGAGGCAACCTGGGAATTGCGAGACCAAGTACAGAAGAAGTACCCACATCTCCTACCTGAGGTAAGTCTTGTGTTTTATTTGGAGGACCAAATATCCTAAGGGGTGGAGGATGTAAGACCCCGACCCGAGTGATCCCGATTAGTGCTTAGTTAGTTGCGTTTTAGTCTTGATTTGTCTTGTGGTTTTGGTTTAGTGGTCTAGAATAGCATTTGGAATAGCTTTGGGGATTTTGAGTACTTTGGTATTAGTGGGGCCCTTTGGGGGTTCCCTTGTTTATGGCTTTTTGTGTGCTTGAGATTTTATATTGGTTTTCGTGATTTGTATTTCATCCCGATTTACTTGTTTTATTATTGCCTTCAACTTTCATGTTGATCCCGTTCCCGTTCGAAACCCCGAAACATGACTTTACTAGCTCCAAGGGCAAAACAGTACTTTTACTCTAAATCTGTACCAAATTAGTGTTAATCCCGAAACCCGCGAAACATAAACTTTTTAGAAACTAGATATTTCGACGATCATTTCTTCCTTCTTCGTCGATTTCATCCGGAGCCCCGAAAACCACTATTTCAGCCTTTCTAAGTTCTTGATGGTGGAGCCCACTTGTATGGCTTATAAAAGAGAACCCTCCCCCTTCATTTCCTCTTTTTCCAGCAACTGTGATTTGAGTCTAGGGTTTCTCTTCTTCTTCTTGCTTCTCCATCATCAAGCACCTCCCAAGCTTGCACCATCATCTCAAGAGATTCCACCATCTTCTTCTCCATTGCAAGGGCTCTCCATAGACACCATTTTGAAGGAAATCCCACCACTCCAAGACTCTCTTCTAGCTTGCATTGCTCCTTTGGAACACCATTTGGTAAGCTCTCTTCCTAATCTCCTAGATTAGTATTCTTCTAGCCTTAGAGAAGCTACATTTTCTATATTGGAAGCTCTCTCTTCTTCTCCATTGTTTTGACCCATTTTAGGGTTTGTTTTAGGGGTTTTTGGTAGAGCTTGTTTCCTTGACTTGCAAGAGTGCTAGGAGCTATTTTTCAGTGATTTGGGACTTGAGGCAAGTGAATGTTTTGACATTTTTACTTTTGAAAGAGTTTTGGTTGAAATGCACTTATGGTTTTACCTAAGGTTTTGATGCATTAATGACTTGTTTAAGTTGGAAATAAATGATCATATTCATGCTTGAAAGCTTATTTTTAATCACATATGATATTGCTAATCAGGTTTGGAAACAATGTAGAAAAGTTTGGAAAAAGAGAATGAACCCCTGCACTGCTGTAACAGAACATGGGTTCTGTTACGCAGTGTACGCGGTCGACCGGCCAATGGCGCGGTCGACCGGCGACACTGGGACAGACCCCCCTGCAGAGCAGCTTGCTGAACTGCGGGAGTCCCAGTTCTACAGTGCACGCGGTCGACCGGCCTAGGGCGCGGTCGACCGGCGACACAGGGGTCAGGCTCTCTGGAGCCTGACCAAAACACTGTGCACATTTTAAGTTACAACTCCCGGTCGACCTGGCCCATGGGCGGTCGACTGAGCCACTGTGTACGCGGTCGACCAGCCATGGGCCAGGTCGACCGGCCCAACTGGAACCCTGCAGAAAATTGTCTTTTTTCCCTATGACTAAATGGACTTTAGATGGAACTTAGGGACCCTTTTGTGGGCCCATTGGACTTCTTTTGAGGATGGTTGAACCGTCATTCTCCTCACGGTTAATCCGGTCGTATCGGTGCTTAACCTAGTTCAATCTTGAACGGAACGGAACGACGGGATATCCTTTCTTTTATCTAAACGCGAAAATTGGGCTGTTTGGGTATCGCGAACCCGTTTCCCTTCGACGAATGAGTAGGTTGTAAGGTACTACTAGATTAACATTGTGCTTAGGATCCCATCCCTCTTAGGTTTTGTTTAATTAAAATACGATTAGGGTTTGAATCCCTAAGGTGCATAAAGAACCCGGAATGTCTCTAAACTCAAGGAGTACCAAGTGATCATCACAATAGACATACGGGGTCCTTATCCACTTGATTTATATCGAATCCCGACACTTGTCCCGTATTTCAAGAAATGTGATTTATCATTCCCGAAAACATTGGATTTGAAACTAGAGCTTTTGCTAGCCCCGACATGCACTTCCCGTTTGAAAAGAATTAGTGCTTTTAAGCACCCCGTCCCGCCCGTTTATTAAAGTGCATTAAACATGATTTGTACATGACTTGTTTTACATGATTTGACCTATGAGTCGGCACCACTAAGCTTGGCTTTCCTTGCCGGTTTGATCGACCGACTTGGAGACCCCTTCCCGTCCCGCCAGCTGCAGTCTTGGATCCCGCTACCCGGTTATTACCGTGGTCCCGTCCCGTATTGTATTATATATGTATATGTTACTTATGTTGCATCTCCTCACTTCGGTGACTGAGACAACATCCCGATATACTCTTGTCACTTCGGTGGTAGAGGATTTAGCTATGTGTGGTTGCCATCTTGTCTGTTTTCCCGTTTCCTTGGTTACCTTACATGTTTTATCTTGCATATGTATTTGGATAAATGTTTATCTTGTTTTATGAAACTAATGCTTTGACAGGTTTAAATGATTTTCAAGGTATTTTCTATATTGCTATGTCTTTTCATTCGTTTGCCAAACCGTCGTGTTTGACACTTGATTTTGGTGCTCAGGTCCCGTTGTTGGTCTCCCCGAGGAGGAGCTCGAGGTTGCGGTTGGCGAACCGCAACGACTAGTTGAGTGGCACGCCGATGATGTCATCTAGACATTCGGGTGCTTGAGTTGCGTAACACCTTTTGGGTTGTATCTAACCATTCTTTTGGGGAAACTTGATACTGTATTCATTGGCCTTTGTTGGCCTCTATTTTTGGGAACAATGTAATTAAACTACTTTGTTGTAAACCTTAACTTTATTTTGGGGTTATAGCTTTAATGATCATTGCTCATTTTGATACTAGTATGAAACATGCTTTAAATCTTATATCTTGGACATGAATGTATGAAACATAGATTTGCTACACGCTTCCGCACATAAAAGAAATATTCATGTCGATGTGTTATCCTCACCGCGGACACCTGTGGGAAATCGCGTGTACGAGTGGCATCCTTCTTGATGGACTCGTATACGTTTTGTTGGTTTGGTTTCAATATGTTGGAACAATAGTACATCATATCATACATCACATTAACAGTCCCGATCCCGGATCAGGCCCGCCTTCTTAGTGGGGACCCGGTCCGGGGTCGCGACACATTCAATGCTCATAAACCCTCCTAAATGGCTACCAAAGGCCTATAAATAGGAGGGCATTCCAAAGGGAAAAGGAACCGGAAAAAAGAGGATCCAGAGAAATCGCCAGAAAAATTCACTCAAAGTCCAGAGAATTGCCCAGAAAATCCAGAGCTCCTGCAACTCTGCTGCAAAGACTACCAAAAGGTGATTGAAGCACCCTTGGGGGGCCACCCCCACAAGGACCTCCCTTCTTCTACCAACATGGCTAAAACGTGGCTTTTCAGCCCGTTTACTTAGCTTTTTATCGGATATAAGACCTTCTCTTGGTCTTTGTCCTTTAAAAATCTGAGGTTAAAAGGCCAAGCCAAGAATCCAAGCATCGTGTTCTCATCTACATGGACGGTGGAGGAGCCCATACATGACTCGCGGCCGTCGATCTGAACGTGTCCCCACAATCGAATGAGAAGTCAGATTCATTTTCTTGATTTCTATTGTACTTTATCTTTCTTTTAGAGACAAAAATCACAATTCTTGTCTTTCATAATGGATAAGATTTATAAATCGCCTTTTACGGAAAAATCGCCTTTCACGGCAACAAATGAAATCGCCTTTCACGGCATATAAAAAAAAAACTCTTTTGTCTCTTTTCTTAAAATATGTGTGCAATGGGAAACTAGAAAAAGTTTCATTTCCCCTTTCTACTTGTGAAGGTGGATCTTCGGATCACCATTTCTAAATTCCAAGTAGAAAAGTGAAATTGGCATACCCATACAAAAAGAAAGAAAGATGTTGATACCCTTATCTTTTCTTCTCCTCCCCTCCGCCGTACCCCGAAAGACCCGGGGAGGAGGCAGCGGGAGAGAGGGAAGAATCGGGTCCATCAAGCTAGCATACCCGGTGGGACACGTTCATTTGAGAACATGAACTTAGATTCTTTGGCACCTTTCTAGTTGGTGGCCAATGTTGAATCTTGCATAAAAAAAAAAACATGAGATGGAATTTTTGTCTTTGTTGGAAATTTCTTTCTTTAAGTCTATTTCCAATCTTTCTCCTTCTCGAAAAAAAAAAATCTTCTCTTGTTCTTTGAATTCAGATCTGAGAAATCTCGATCTCCTCCCTTTTGGACTCAGTGCCCGCAGAAATGTTTGAGCATGTTTTCAGATTGGGAAAGGGACCATTTGCTCTCTTTAACGAGTTCAAAAAAAAAAAAAAATCTAATTTCAAACTTGTCAGATTTTCAAAAAAATCTTCTCTTTTGGATCCAAATTTGAGAAATTTTGGTTTTCTTTTCCTTTCTGACTTAGGGCTAGCAAAAATTGTTTGAGCCCCTGTTCAGATTGGGAACGGACCATTCCCTCTCTCTGATGAGTCCATAAAAAAAAAAGGGGAAGCATTTGAGAACACGAAAGTTTTACCGATTGCGTTCTTTAATCGAGGTTGATCTAAGAAAAGCCTTGTCCAGAGTTTGGAGACAGCTAGGTTGTTCTAGGTAAGGGTCCTCCAAACAGGTTCATTAAGTAATCCTACCCTTACCTGGGGGCTGGTCTATCAACATTGGTTTCATAGGAACGAATCGTGAGAACTCAATGTATTCTCAAACCCTAAAAAAAATTTTCGTCGATTTTTGGTTCAAATTTGAGAAATCTTGATCTCTTCCTTTTCAGACTCTGTGCTCGCAGAAATGTTGAGCACGTGTTTGAACTGGAACATCATTTGCTCTCTTTGATGAATCCGATACTGACTTCCAAAAAAAAAATCTTCAAAAAAAAAAAAAAAAACTTCTGTCACGTCTGGGTTCAAAGTCGAGAAATCTTGACCTCTTCCTCCTCGGATTACTGTGCTCGCAGAAATGTTGAGCACGTGTTTGGGTTGGAACGTCATTTGCTCTCTTTGATGAATCTTATCCTGACTTTTCTAAAAAAAAAAAAAACAAACTTCCGACATTGTTAGGTCCAGATTCGAGAAATTCTGGTTATTTCCTTTTCAGACTCTGTGCTCGCAGAAATGTTGAGCACGTGTTCGAATCGGAGTGCCATTTGCTCTCTTTTATGAACCCAACCTTGACCTTTCAAAAAATCAAGAGAAGCAAAACAAACGCGCTCCTATGCACCTCGCCAGCGGCCGAAGTATCACTTCCTTCGGTAACGCACAAGACACCGGGTCGACCTCCTCTCCCCGGTCCATCTTCTTCGGGTCGCTGGGACCTTTCCCACTTCCAGTAGAAGAAACAACTCCTACCAAGAAGCAGAGAACCGCCCCTGGGCGCGTCACAACCGTGACACCAAGGGCAACCGCCAAGAAGACTGAAGCCCGCGACAACCCCGCGAAACCTCAGCCTGCAAGAAACCAGGTCTACCTCAAGACTTGGTCTCCAAGACCTTCTCCAAAACAAAGAAGGTCCCAAAGATCTGCAAGGCCAGCATACCTGGCCCCGCTCAAGGAGAACCGGTTCTACCCTCTCTCGTACACGAAAGAGGAGAAACCAGCCCTCCACCAAACAAAATCCACCCAGCACGAGCCGGCTTATTCCTATAAGCCCAGGATCAAGTCGTGCATCATCAGGCCTCAGCGAGAACCTGTCAAGGCCTGTATTCCTACAACTCGGCCCTTCATCTCAACAGGGGCCGAGCTCGCCAAATTTAAAGCTTCGCTGCGACAGGCTAATGACCGCGTCCGGATCCCGTCCTTGCCAAATTACAAAGAAGACAAGCTCGGCTGCTGCGCGCGAGGGACCACCTCCTTCGTGGCTAGAGCACAGCCCGAGCTAACTGAAGCTCAAATCGCTCGTCGTATGCGTCGCCGCGCAGCGTATCGGCAAAAGAGACTAGAGAAGCAAAGAGCTCAGCACTCCACGCTCCAGGTCTCTCAAAAATGGGTCGAAAAAGAAGCACCCAACCAAGTTGCTACTGTCCATATGGTTGGCAAAACCAGAAGGCGCCAGAAGTCAGCAACAAAAATCCATGTCAAGCGACCGTTGACTCGCAGCGTCTCCCTGGCGCGAAGACATAGAGGAGATTCTCCCACTCCTTCAAGTCAAGGACACCGGAGCAATCACTCTTCGAGCTCTTCATCCAAAAGAATGAGCTCCAGCTCAGTCACCAAGACGGTATCCTCATTCAACTCTCGAAGGATGAACGTCTTAGTCACAAATACTGAGCAGCCTCCGCCGCAAGATGACATAGCCGCACGCATCCAGCAGCTGGAGCAGGGGCAGCAGAGGATAGAAGCTCTCATGGAGAACTTACTTCTTACCCTCCAACGTCCACTAAATAATGAAGCTCCTCCGAGTCACCACGAAGAGGAGGTAAATGAGTCACGCGCCCTTACCAAGAAGGACGTTGACGATATCCTTGCCAAAGCAAAGGAAGAGGATTCACTAAAGGAACACGGAATCAAGCCGCCATATCCCTTATGGATGGACTCGGTACCGTTTCCTACCAAATTCAAACAGCCCACTCTCCAAACATATACGGGGATGGGCTCGGCCAGACAACATGTCATCCATTTCAAGATCCTGACGGGAGCCATCGCGGATCAAGACGCCCTCAAGATCCGTCTCTTCGCAAGTACCCTAAAAGGTACGGCCTTTGATTGGTACTCCACTCTTCAGGAGGACTCTATCCAAAACTGGGCCATGATGGAGACACGCTTCCTAACTTACTTCAAAGGTGAGGATCATCCTGTGACTATGGCTCAACTCTGCAGCCTAAAACAAGGAGAGAATGAGTCGACATACGACTACATTCACAAGTGGAAAGCAATGGCGTACAAATGTTCAGACGTACTGCCACAAGCGTCGCTGGTCGACATTTGCCGTAACAACATGAGAGCAAAGATACGCTCCATGATTATCAGCAACAAATCAAAGAATCTGGGAGAACTCCTAGAAGCATCAATGGAGGCTGAGACGGTGATCAAGGACCTCAGCAGTCAGAAATCATCAAAGAAGGAGCCGACCGCCATTGCAACCTCGAAGCAAAAGAAAAAGGAGGTTCTCAATGTGCAAACCAAGTCAGCTCCGCAGCCACCAAAGAAAGCTGAAAACAAAGGTGCAGGTAAGAGACCTGAACTCTCTGATGCCTTCAAAGAACGAGTAGAAAAGAAATACCCGTTCGATGAAGATGTCGAAGAAATCTTCGAGGCTCTCTTGGCAAACGGGAAGCTCACCCTGCCTGAACCCAAAAGACCAGGAGATGTTGGCAAAACCAACGATCCCCGGTACCGTCCATACCACCAGATGATCTCGCATCCTCTCAACCAATGCTTCGTTGTGAGAGAAAAGATCAACGAGATGTGGAAAAACGGAGTCATCACCTTTGACAAAAACTATGGGTCGGCCTCCGTCAACATGGTGTCATATGGACAAACACAAAAGTCACCAAAGAAAAAGGTCACTACTTCCTTCAAGGTGATAAAAATGGCTAAAACATCCCAAGAGCTAGTCCCGTGCCCAACACCAGATGGACAGCCCATATGGGTACATCCCGATCTCCTGGAAGATGAAAACTGGGAGATCGTCAAAACAAAGCAGACCGCTCGACAGCGAAGGCAAGCCAGGAGACAACTCCGCAAGCTTAAACAGCAGGAGAAAGCTCAACCAAAACAAGAAGTTCCTAAAAAGACAGAAACTTCCCCTACCCCTTCACTGGGGGCAGCAGAAAAGTCTCCTTCCGAGACTTCGAGGCCGGCAAGGAAATTCACCCTTCGTGATTTCATGCCATTACTACTAAAGACTGAAGACATGTAGGGGGCATTATACTCTTGCAATTCAGTAATTGGATTCCCCATGGATGGGTACGAGTCCAGTGACACTGCCAGTGACACCGATGAATGGGAGGAATCCCTCGAAACAGGAGAATACCTCTCCGACGAGGAATGGATCCCCGAATCCCACCTCATGCCGGTGATCTGGTATAACCCTTTACAACCACAGGGATCTTGGTCTGATGATGAAGGAGACCAAGAGGTTGTTCAAGAAAATGCTGTTGTCATAGCACCTGCCAATGCTCCGGTAGAACCCGATCAGGAGGAACCACAAGGAGTAGATGAAGAAGAAGATCTGGCTCCTATGCCTGATCTCGAAGAATATGCAAGGATCTTGCAGCGTCTTGCCATAGGGCAAGGACAAGATCACATCAATCAGCTTCATCGTAATCCAGAACCGGTGGTCCCGGAAAATCTACAGGAGTCCCTTCCAGTAACTCCTGAAAATGAAGAAAACTGCTGGGTGGATGATCCCCTTACATCAGAGGATGAATCTGACTCCTAACAATCCGTTCCGGAGACGTTTCCTATTGCTTGCAATGCGATAGTTCGAGACGACAGCACCTCTGGAGCTTCATCTGCCGAGGCCACAAACTCCCATACTACATCAGGTAGTATATCCTCTGATATTACTACCTCGGAGATGGCATCTTCTCAACCTTCGTCTTCTGAGACTGTCACATCAGAGTACAGACCTCTTCTGGCTGACTACCTTGAAGACGTCTCTACCGATGAAGTCTACCCAGTCAACTGGTCCCAGATGCCCAACCTCATGGGTGATGTCTGGACCGATGAAATTGTAAACAAAGAAGACAAATTGCTGGACGCTGTTCAGGACTTGTTCCCGGAAAATGCTCCATGCAATGCAATCACTGAGGATGGTAATGTTGACACGGAAGCATCTTCAGCAAATGAAAAGGATCAGCCCCTCAATCCCGAGGGTGGACTTCCGAATGAAGAACCGTCTCCAGAAGCTCTCGAAGTTAGTAAAGGTACCCGCTCTGGCCGGGATTACCACAAAAACTACAATCTAACTTCTTCTTCTTATGTAAATCCTCCGGGACAGAATGTAAGCGCCCCAAGTGGCAACAATAATGAGAATGCAGGCCCTAAGGAGGCTTTCAAGTATGACTTGATTGAGCACTTTAGACACATACCTGCACGTCTGCACATCCTAGACTTATTACGAATGTCTCCCCAAACTCGTGACAGTCTCATTTCAGAACTGCAAAGACTGAATGTGGATGTCGACAAGCATGCCCCACAAGTCCTACAAATTGAAATGGACTATAGAGTCAAAAAATCAAATACCTCCTCAAAAGGAGAAAAGAAGAAGACTGAGGGATCTTGCAATGATTGCCTCTCAGTTCAAAAAGCAGCAAGTGCAACTATCGCCTTCACTAAGGAAGACTTCCTACTAGGCGAAACGAAGCACAACCGGCCCTTATACTTTACATGGTACATCAAAGAGATGCCGATACACAGAGTACAGATTGATCCGGGTTCTGCCCTCAACCTCATCTCTATTTCGGCTCTCGAAGAGCTGGGCATCCCGCCTAGCAAGCTGAGTCACACATCCGTGTCTATCTTTGGATACGATGGAAGCGCTCAGACGCCTATCGGCAAGATTAGGTTCAAGTTGCAAATCGGTGATCTTATCTCTGAGGTCACTGTATATGCAATAAAGACCCCCTCATGCTACAACATCCTTCTCGGACGCCCCTGGATACACGAGAGTGGTGTTGTTCCTTCAACTCTTCATCAGTGCATCAAGTTTGTTGGCGACGACGGCTTGGTACATCGGGTATTTGTGGACAAAAAGCCTTTCAAAGGCAAAGAAGTCCATTTTGCAGACTCGCAGATGTACAAAGATGAAAACGAAGAAAAGGAGAAAGAAACAGCATCCTTTGCCGAAAGTCTCCAGAAAGATAAAGGCAAGGCTCCTCAGCAATCACCGGAAGAAAATCAACCATCCGGCAGAACCGAGGAGATCAACCAATCTCCTTTTGTTGTCTCCCTCAAGTCTCCAAAGCCGCTGGTGATCACTACCAAGGCAAAGAAGACCAAACAAAAGCCTGGGGGCAAGTTTGTCATCTCCTTTGTGTCTATTATGCCATACACGGATTCGGATTCAGAGACAGAAGACGACACATCGTCAAGCCAAGCTGATATTCAGCAAGCTCAACCTGCTCTCACTCCATTGGAGGCACCTGCTGGCATAGACGATCCAGCATCAGCTTCCTTCGTTGTTCCGACAACCTCACCAGAAGAAAAGCCGATCTTTTTCCACAGGTCGGCGGCTTCTTCATCAAACTCTTCGCTTGAGCCTTTCCAAAACGAAGGTATGCCACAACTATCCTTGTATAGTCCAATGGCGCAAGCTATCATGAAGAAAATGGGCTATGAAGCTCGAAATCCAATTGGTTTGGGAGGTGGCCGCGGTATCCTCGTACCATTGGAGCCCACCCTGACAAAAGGCCAGCAGGAGGATTGGAAACTCTATCGTCATATAGAAAAGTCTTCATACGGACTGGGCTACGACCCTGATGCTCCCATGAGACAGTTGACCCAAAGGCTACAAAGTCGTCTGGCCGACAAAGCCTCAACATCTCGTGTCTGTGAAGATATTGATCTCCCTGGATATCTCTTTGAAGAGTTACCCATCAAGGATCCAGGAAGCTCCTCTAATTGGTACGATTTCTCTGATGATGAAGAGGAATTGTCCGATGATACAAATGCACAGTCTTCTGGTCCAGAAGAACCATCATCTCCAAAAGAAGTGCCATACTTCGATTCAGTTTCAACAGGTGATTGGGACCATCTCATAGCGAGTCTTGAGAAGAGTGCCGATCAAGAAGACCCATGGTCAGAAGCACGGCCTTGGTCTGAGAATACCTTTGAAACTCCGGAAGGTCTTGTTGAGTTGGAAGCCTCCGAAAATATTATGGAGGAACCACCTTCATGTCTTCCAACAGAAGATTCTGTTCAAAAGATAGACTTGGGAACGCCAGATAGCCCACGTCCTGTATTCGTAAGCAAGAATATAAAGGATGATGAGTTACCTGAGTATATCGCTTTTCTTCGTGAGTTTGTTGATTGTTTTGCATGGTCTTACGCTGAAATGCCTGGTTTAGACCCCAAAATAGCAGTTCACAAACTCAATCTACAAAAAGATATCAAGCCTGTCAAACAAGGCCAAAGAAGATTTCGTCCTGACATAATGGACAAAATTGAACAAGAAGTTCAGAAACTCAAAAGCGTTGGCTTCATCCGCGAGGAACAGCATCCTGAATGGTTGGCCAACATCGTCCCAGTGACAAAGAAAAATGGGCAGATTAGGGTCTGTATTGATTATAGAGACCTAAACAATGCATGTCCTAAAGATGAATTTCCGCTCCCCATACCGGAGGTGATGATCGACAACACCTGTGGATTCGAGCGGATGACATTCATGGATGGTTTCTCTGGGTACAATCAGATAAAAATGCATCCTGAAGATGAAAGACACACATCATTTCGGACCCCATTTGGCGTGTATTGTTACACTGTAATGCCATTTGGTCTGAAAAACGCTGGTGCGACATATCAGAGGGCTATGATGAAGATATTCCAAGATATGCAGCATAAGACGGTCGAATGCTACGTTGATGACCTCGCCGTCAAAAGCAAAAAGAAAGAAGACCATCTCAAAGATCTTCGAGAAGTCTTCCTTCGACTACGCAGGCACAAACTGCGAATGAATCCCCTAAAATGCTTCTTCGGTGTATCATCGGGTATGTTCCTCGGATTCGTAGTTCGGAAAGCGGGAGTAGAGCTTGACCCTATCAAAGTCAAGGCTATCCTAGAAATGCCATCCCCAAAAACCCTGAGACAGTTAAAAGGGCTTCAAGGAAGATTGGCATACATTCGACGGTTCATCTCCAACCTATCAGGGAAATGCCGTCCATTCTCCCGCCTAATGAAAAAGGGCGTGGACTTTGTCTGGGATGCTGAATGCGAAACTGCGTTCCAAGACATCAAGTCATACCTGACCAAACCTCCAGTCCTGGCTGCCCCCACAACTGGAAAACCATTTATCTTGTACACAAGAGCCCTCGACCACTCTTTGGGAGCTCTACTTGCACAAGGAAATCATGAGGGAAAAGAAGTTGCTGTATACTATCTCGGCCGCATGCTGGTAGGCGCAGAGCATCGCTACTCTCCAGTCGAAAAAGAATGTCTTGCAGTGATGTTTACTGTACAAAAACTACGTCACTATCTGCTGTCCAACACAGTATACCTGATCTCGAGGATCAATCTCCTGAAGGTCCTTGTCACAAAAGCAGGTTCCCTCAATGCCCGACTGGCAAAATGGTCTATCCTCCTGTCACAATTTGATATTAGGTATGTACCACAAAAAGCAATTAAAGGTCAAGCTCTGGCAGACTTTCTTGCAGAGCATCCGTTGCCTGAAGATTCTCCACTCAGGGATGATCTCCCAGACGAGTCAGTCTACATTGTGGAGGCTTCCTTATCAAATGCTTCCTGGGATATGTACTTCGACGGTGCAACCAGGACAAGTGAAAAAGGAAATCAAATATCAGGGATTGGCATCCTCTTTGTTAGTCCCGACAAATACATGATTCCACACGCCTTCTCGCTACTGGAACCATGTTCAAACAATGCAGCTGAGTACCAAGCCCTGATTGTAGGATTGGAACTCGCCCTCGAATCCGCATCACAGTGCTAGAAGCCTTCGGGATTCTCAACTGATCGTCAACCAGATGAATCAGAAATTTGAAATCAGGAAGCCTGATCTGTTGCCTTACTACAACAAGGCGCAATCACTTCAGCAAAAATTTGACATCTGTCATATCACCCACATTCGTAGAGGCGAAAACATCCGTGCAGATGCCCTGGCTGGACTCGCCGCCTCTATGGCGGTCCAAGAAGGAGAACACATGCAAGTTACAGTGTGTGAGAGAAGGATTCTCCCTCCCCTCAATACACACCAAGCAGTTGCTGAGTGCCACCAACTGGTTGGAAGTCGGATCTCCATCCTCAGACCTCCGATCGGCGACTGGAGGATCCGTTCATTGATTATATTATGTTCGGAATCCTGCCTGAAGATCCAAAAGAACGGGTAAAGTGTTCAAAGACGAACCCCAAACTTTCATCTGGACATTCCTTCAAAGATGCTCTACAAAAATCCTACAATGGAGTACTTCTACGCTGCTTATCACAACAAGAAGCTAAAGAAACTCTCGAAGAGGTGCATGCTGGTCTTTGTGGAGCTCATCAGGCTGGTCCAAAGCTCTACGATCAGATAAAAAGGTTAGGTTATTATTGGCCTACCATGGTAGCTGACGCAATGCAAATTGCTAAACGCTGCCAACAATGCCAAGTTCATGGAGACTATGTCCACATGCCTCCAGAATGGCTACATCCTACAGCAATTTCATGGCCTTTCGAAGCCTGGGGTATGGACATCGTAGGTCTGTCTCCCCTCCGTCAAGCAAAGGTCATCGCTTCATCTTCGCCGCTACGGATTATTTCTCCAAGTGGTCAGAAGCTTTGCGCTCAATGAAATGAAGACCTCATCAGTCCTTCAGTTCTTGCGCACCAACATCATTGTCGCTTCGCATACCTAAAAGATTCGTCCATGATAACGGACCACAATTCCGCGATCACAGATTCTACAGTTCTGCGACAAATACAAATTATTCAAAGTTGTCCTTCAACTCCGTACAATCGGTTGGCAATGGACTGCAGAGGCCTTCAACAAGACACTCTGCAAAATTCTCAAAGAAAATGATCTCTAGCCACAAAAGGGACTGGGCGACAAACGAAATCCGAAGCTTGTGGGCCCTACCGAACCACCGTTCGAAGACCGACCCATAGCACGCCATTCTCCTTGGTTATATGGTTTGCGAAGTTGTTGTGCCCTTTAGAGGTACAAATTCCTTCCTTAAGAGTATGCTCTAATAAAATGACATTATGCAGAGAGCTGCAAGATGTCATAATTAAGACTCAAAGCACTGGACAATCTCATGAGAGACGGCGAGGCACTGCAAAGCATTGAGCTCTACCAAGCACGCATAGCTGATTCTTTCGACAAAAAGGTCAGCGGCAACGCCCCACAAAAAGGGTGACTTGGTTCTTGCGGTAAAAGGCCGATGGTTTTCGCTCACAAATCCAAAGGCAAATTTGAACCAAAATGGGAGGGACCCTTCGTCATCGACCAAGTCTTCTCCAATGGCGCATACGCACTTCTAAACATGGAAGGTGATAGATGTATGCTGCCCATCAACGGCAAGTTCTTGAAGCGGTACTACCCTTGAAGACTTCCTCCACTGGGTCAGAGCGACGCCTGCAAGGCCAAAGCCTATTTCTAGGTACTTGCTCGTCAAACCCACTCCTTTTGGAATTTTCATCTTTATGTTGAACTTTCAAAACAATGCTTACTTTCATCGTTTCATTGTTCAAAAGAAAATCAAAATCCAAAAATCTAAGTTTAGGAGCCTCTTCCCAAACTTAACCAAAATTTTCGATCCTTGAACCCAAAATTCTTGGTTTGAAACAAAAATCAGGACT
>QPKB01000558.1:0-17125 GCA_003546025.1 Camphora micrantha
AATTTGAAAACTCTCCACAACATGGCCCAATTAAGTAGCATTGAGAAAATTCAATTGGCTGCACTTTGGAGTGAGATGCAGTCCACATGGGCGTGGATCACATGGAGAGAGAGCCGGATGTCAAAGCTTCTTTTTGAGATTTTTTTTCTTATCTTCCTTCATTTCTTAGTTGATAAGTACTTAAAAATGCATAATTCATCTTCATTTTAGGTAATTAAGGCCCCTTAATCCTTCAAATCATGCACATTTTAAGTGAAAAAATCATGATTCTATGTTTGTGGGCATTCATAAGGTTTGAATTCGAGTCAGCAAATTCATTGAAAAATCACATTTCACAGTAAATTTATAAATTCTCTATTTTCTTGGCATTGAAGTCACAATTTCTCATCAACTTTTTGTTCACACATAAAATGATGTACTTTTCTCTGCACCATTGATTTAATTAAAGAAGAATTTGATACAAATGGTGACATTTTATGCATCTATTTAGTGTAAATTGGGCCTACATCTTGCAAATGTTCTTTTCTACATAAAGAGATAATTATTTGATCATTGATTATATTATTTGTATTTTTGTAGGAAAATCAATTTATTGGGGCCCGCGGAAGAGAATTGCTGAAGCAAATACACCATGGGACCCATCTACTTTTGGCAATGAATTCCAAGGTAGAGACGGCCATGGTAGGGTCTGCTTCATATTGCAAAAACATTCAGATTTATTCTCTTCAAGATAACTCTGTTTGTGGGCCATGTGAGACGGTGTCCTATTCTACTCTTCAAGCAAATATTGCTGACATATCCATGATGGATGGGCTAAGATTAAAAACAAGCCAAACAAAGAAGAAAAAAATGCAAATATATATATAAATACATATATATCCAGCAAGGTGGAGGACGTCCATGCATGGTTGTGGAGTTCAAAACATACTGCATATTCTCAAGTTGGCGGCCTTACTTTCATTGGTTGCAATAGAAATTAATTTCAGATTTGAGGGAATCTTTCAAGAGAGGAAAGTGGGGCCCATATTAAGGAGATTTTCAAACCATATAAAAGAGTTTCTAAAGATTTTACATGTCCAACACCCTTATACCAAGCTATCACATGTCCAAAAAAAAAGTGGAAGGAGCTCCTCATATGTTTCAAATTTTTGAATTAATTTAAAATTTTCATTATTTGCAAGTTTTCTTCAAAGTGGGGCCCAAGAAAGGAAGTTGCATGAGATAAGTACAATCCTATTTTCACTAGGATTGTGGGTCAATCCCTCGAAACTCTCCCAAAACCCTCCTAATCTAATCCAACTTGGACCCACACTACTAATCCTTACCCACCTTGCAAGCCAAGTCATCAAAAATACATAAAAGAAGCCAAAAGGGGGCTGCAAGTGAATTCCATATGCCGCTGTGCTGTCACCATTGCTGTCGTCGCTCCATCATCAACAAGCCATCTACTTCTCCCTTGGTGAAGGATTGAAGACTTGACGATGGGATTATGCACAAGTCCTATTTTCTTAATGTATTCGATCTAGGGTAAGGAAAGATTTTTTTTTTTTTTTATTTTTAGTTTTGATTAATGTTGGGGAATTACTAGTTTATTGGTTCATTTTAATCTAAAAGATGCAATTAGTGAGGTCAAGGTGTCCCACCTTGGATCGGCATCACGTGTTTGTGGGTAGTGATATGACGCACTTGGTGCGGTGTTTTTGCAGTCTTTTATTAATTTTGCCAATATAATGTTGTGATTTCCCATAATAAGAATATTTAGAATTCTTTTTATCCTTATTACTAAATGATATTATTAATGAATTTTTATTTTAATGCATGATTTTTTTTGCTTTTATGCAATTGGTGGTTTGATGTTTTTTATGTTTTTGCAGTCTTTAGATTAGGATTTTTATTTGGGATTGTAATTGTTAATTTGGATTTGTAATAAAATCTTAATTTCAGTTTCGTAGAGACTTATTTATATAGACTTTATTATGTTAGTACTAGTTTTTCAATCGGACAGGTTTTACGTGATTAGTTACTCTCTATGGATCGACCTCATACTTCACCGAAATTATTACGCCTTGCACTTGGGGCTGACGATCACTTAGCTTCCAAGTCTTTTTCAAATTCTATCTTCTTAACCTTTGAGAATTTTTTTGAGTTCGAAATTTCAATTTTGGGCTTTAGTCTCTTCATTTTTACATCACAGGAGATTATAACTTTTTCTGAGGTAGTTGTGGACTAAGTGGGCCCGGCCTTGGTCGTCCCTCATAGAGAAAGTTCTCCCTTGGACATCAATGGGGTTGTGGGTCCTCTTGTATTAATTCTATCTCTTCTTTATCTCTTATCAATTTTAATCTCTCTTTCTTGGATAGACTCTGCTTGCCTGTGGACTTGTGAGACTAGAGAGAATCATGACCTTCTGGACACTTCATCTGGGATGAGAAACAGAGAGTGGGAACGCTCCAGGGGTTGTGGATTGGCTCAGGACCTCTTGCAATTTGAATTTTGAGCACATCTCTCTTTATGCAATATCTTCTAATTTCAAGACTCTCTTTGGAAATTTCCATGACATGATCATGTAATGATAATTTGATTGGAGGGCAAGAGAAGGTGTGGACCTCCGTCTTCGTTGGACGTCCAACATTGTGTGAGCTCCAATGTGGATTACATGTAGGTTTCATTCTATTCATTTCTCTTTATTTTCAGCTATCTGTCTTCACTACAGGGATCAAATTTGATCTTTTGTGCTTGTGAGTGGGTCCGCGAGCAAGAAGTAGTCTATGTCGGTTAGGACTCCTGATCTGAATGAGGACTTCTTTTTCCGACTGAATGATGTGGGTCCCAGTTTTCGCGTTACGACGAAATGAAGAGATATGGCACGTTTGTGTTTACACACCATTATCCATGGCAAAGGTCCATGGAAATGAATACCTTCGGAAAGGAGTTCTGCGGAAGTATCGAAGTTCCTGTTTAGTGCGGATTTTTTCCTTAATGAATTAGGTGGAGGTTCGAATTGAAAATCTCAATTTCCAATTTTTCGGATCTTCAAATCCGCATTGTGCTGCTGGCCTGATATATCCAAGCCAAGCGGTTCAGATAAATGATGGCTCACAAACGTATATAGTAAGGCCGAAAACGGGTCCACATTTTATAAAAATCATAGATGGGATCATTGCAACGAGGGGTTGTTTCGCGGACCTGTTTGGGCAAGTTGAAACCATGTCCAAATCATGGCCCATTTACTTTCATGCTTATAATCAGTTCCTACTTATTCAGTTTAATGTCTTTGTGTTTCCATCTGTCTATGTCTAACTTAAATTAATGACGTGTCTCCTCATCTACCCTTTTATTTTAAAAATTAGTCAAAGAGGTAAATTACACGAGTCAATGTTATGTTTTTAAAACAGGCCGTAGACCGTAGCCGAGCCTATGTGCAAATTATATGCGTACTTTCAGCTAATAATACAGGGCTAGTTGGGGCCTCGATGTAAACATTGGCTCAGGCTTTGTCAGCCTATTTAAATTACCAAGGAAGAAAGTCAGGGCATGCCTAGGTCTTGAAAACACAGCCTAAACCAGATGCAGGCAAATTCGGTCGGTACTAGGGCTGGCCTGACCCATAGGCGGCTCTGAGGTTTGGGTGGCCCTAGGCGAGCTCCTAAAAATGGGCCCTGTCTTAGAAAAAAAAAAACACGTGCAAATTTTTTTTTCTGTAGAAGGAACATAGAACTTAACCCCACTAGCAAGATAAAATAAAACATAACTAGTGCCAAAATAATTACAAAAGTAAAGAATCATCTAAAATTTACTCGTCTCGCAGTTTTCGCTGCAAAATCAGTAATTACATTTGTATAATCTATCTTCTCTACCAACTCTTTTTCAATGGATAACATAGCCAGCCCATTCAGTCTTTCTTGCGACATGGTTGACCGAAGGTAAGATTTGATCATTTTCAACTTAGAAAAACTTCTCTCTGCAGAGGCAACTGTTACTGGTATAGTCAACAAAATTCTGTAAGCAACCCAGGCATTTGGAAAGCAACTAGCCCTTGAGTTCAAATGAGTTAGCACATCAACTTCCTTCTTTATGTCCTCTGGTAAAACTTCTCTCAAGATTTGCAATTCTAAAAGTAACTCTGTCCCATCAATATCAGAGATGCCATCATGTTTCAAAACTCTGCAAGGTTGGCACAAGAAGCTATTAAGCTATTCCTATCTGCAGACTTTAACTTCTCCAAATTAAACAAAAACCCGAAAGTTTTCTCATATACTTGAAATTGTTCAAACCTATTCTTAAGTGAAGAAAGAGCTTGGTCTATAGTGAAAATGAAGTAATTGACTCTGAAGGATTCTTCAGCTGATTGTGGAACCTCTTCATCGACATTCTCATCAAATTGTCTCTTTCTACGTATAATACGCTTTTCACGGAAAACAGGTTCAATTTCCATAGTACTTGCAACTTCTTTAGCTTCTATCATTGCTTCTTCAAATCCAGTTTCTCTATACTTTTCAAAGAAAGAAATGAGCCTTTTCAACTCACTAATAGCAATATCCATCTGCATATCTTCTGCTTGCATCAGTTTGCTAACAATGTTAACACCACTCAGTATAGTGTGCCAAACAATCATGCCGACCAAGAACTCAAAATTCTCAATTTCATGTATGGCTAGGGACTCGGCTTCACTCTTTGTCTTCGGATCATCACTACTATCAGCCAAGTGAATTAAAGCATCTTTTATCTCTCGAGCTTGACTTCTAATAGCCTTAACACTATCCACCCAACTTTCCCAACGTGTTGGCGACAATGTCTTTAGAGTAAGATTCGGAGCCTTTTTCACATGGTCTTTGAAAACTTGCCAACGCTTTGTAGAAGAAGAAAACAATGTATAGACACGTTGCACAACACCAAAAAAAGATACTGCTTTGGTACAAGAATTGGCCATATCACACAATGCAAGATTAAGGCTATGGCAATAGCATGGAGTATAGAAAGCTCTAGGATTTATTTCGAGTAATCTTTTCTGTACACCTTTGTGTTTGCCTTTCATATTAGATCCGTTGTCATAGCCTTGTCCTCTCACATCACCAATATCTAGTTGAAGAGTACTCAATACAGCTTTCAATACATTAAAGAGTCCCAAGCCCGATGTGTCGTCCACCTTCATAAATTCTAGAAAGAACTCTTCTATCTTGATTGGATTCGTCGAAACATCTACACATCTTATTACAAGTGACATCTGTTCTTCATGGCTTACATCTGGAGTGCAATCAAGAATAACTGAAAAGTACTTTGCCTCTCGAATTTTCAGAAGAATCACATTTTTAACCTCGGCAGCTAACATTTGAATTAGTTCATTCTGAATGTTATGACCAAGGTAATGGTAATGAACTTCAGAAGCCTTAATACGTCGCACATGCTCTTGCAATATTGGATCAAACTCCGCAATCATTTCAATAATACTCAAAAAGATACCATTATTTTTTTCATAAATCTTCTCATTGTCCCCACGAAATGCCAAATTATTTTTAGATAGAGTTTTCACGACAGCAAGTATCCTTAGTAAAAGTTGTCTCCAATGTTCTTTATCTTTAATGATTTGGTCTTGAACACTCTTATCAATTGTTTCATTCTTCTTCAACCTATTTTTCAATTCATACCAACTATTCAAGATTCTTTTGTGGCCATCACTTTTCTCATGATCTTTAAGCTTCTGACTAATATTGTGCCATGTAGAGCATCCTTCACTATCTAGTTGAGAACTCTTTCCACTTTGCTTGTCCTTGAACAACTTGCAACAAAAGCAAAACACCCTATCCAATGAATATGAATAGACAAGCCACTCCCTATCTTGCTTCAAACCGCTACCCATATGTCGAACGTAATGCACAGTAGAAAAACGTCTGCCTTCACCATTTCTAGGAAAATCAATAGCATTATGTCTTATTGGACCTTTCTCAACCAATAAATCTCTGCATTTCTGATCAACATTATTCCAATTCCCTGGATCAAATAAGTTTATTGGTCCATATTCTCTATTCTCATTCATAGCTTGATCGGTTTCTTCGTTCGAGCAATCATCACATTCAAACTCATTTTCAGCATCAACTTCCTCTTCAATTTCAGCATCAATCCTCTCTTCATGTTCAACATTCACAACTATTTTAGTTTCATCATTTAATCCCTGTTCACGTTCAATATTTATTCTACCGTCAAGTTTTCGAGGCACAATATCCTCACCTTCTTTACTGACGTAACTGACCAAACTTTCATTAGAACTCTCTCGGGTCTCTCCTTGTCTATTGCTAGGAAAAAACTTTTGAATGCTACCAGCCTGTGATTTAGTGAGTTGTTCCGGTCTTTGCTTCTTCTTTCTCTTATCACTACCGGAGAGATATTTTCTAGCATTCTTCATGATAATAACCAATCAAATAACAATGTTCTGAATAAACAAGATTACATGTTATTACTCACTCAATAATTAATTCTCCAACAAATTCAACAGCACAGTATTAATTTGATGGACTTTTATTCATGATCTAAATACAAAACATTCATTCCAAAACATCATTGGTGGCCCCCACCCCCACAGTGCAAAACATTCATTCCAAAACATCATTGGTGGCCCACACCCCACCACAAAACATTCATTCCAAAACTTTCATTCATGATCTAAATACAAAACATTCATTCCAAGCCCAGACCAGATTATTCCAGCCCCAGACCAGATTATCTAAAATTTCAGCCATCATATGGGCCCCATTGATGTGAAAAATTGACAATAGCTTGATGATGCCAAAGTATAACTATTTGAAAACAAAAAAAAAAGAACTCTGACCAGAATTTTAGCATCATATATAGGGAATGAAAAATCAATGGTGGGCCCCACCCCACTAACGGATGAGAATAACTGGTTAAGGCTTGATCTGTTTGGAAAAAAAAAAAGCCCCAAACCAGATCATTCCAGCCCCAAACCTGATCATTCAAAATCAATGGTGGGCCCCACCCCACTAACGGATGAGAAGAACTGGTTAATGCTTGATCTATTTGAAAAAAAAAAAAAAAAAAAAGCCCCAGGCCGCCAGACCAGATCATCCTAGTGCTAAACCAGATCTTCCCAGAATTTCATTGGTGGGCCCCACTAATGGATGCTCAAGTCAGTGATGCAATAAGCACTCTCAGATGATTTGATGATGCCCCCACCGATGGAATCCATTGGATGAGCCCCACCAAATGATTAAAAAAAAATAAAAAGGTAGAAGGAGACGGGAAGGTTCGAAGAGGAAGGGGAAAAAAAAAAACACATACATGCATATGGGTGAAAAATCTTCTCGAGATGGATACCAGTCACTGAGTCTACAAAATTTCTCCTCCTACCTAAACTTCTCTCTCTCCCTCCTTAGAATGCTAGTAGAAAGAGAAGGCAGAAGAGTGAGAGAGGAGCTTCACGAGGAAGGAAGAGAGAAATGCAGTGATCAACGTCAGAGACTGTAACACTTCCATCATCCAATCACATCTCATCCGTTCATATTATTCTCCTTCTCCTTGTGATCTGCAAAAATCTCTCTGATGTGGGAAGCAACAGTAGTCTTCATGAGAGATGACTAGATGAGTCTCCTTCTGCTGAAGATTTCTTTCTCTTCTCTAGGCTTCTTGGGTTTTTTTCTTTTCTTCTTTTCAAGATACAAGCAGCAGCCATCAGCCAGCAGGCTTCGCATTATGGGCTCACTAAGAATAGCATGAATAGGATCTTGTTGTGTCGACACCCCACCCAACCTGATCATCTGCAACACTCAAAACACTTTTCATCTTTATTGGCGAATATTATCACTTCATGATTTAAAGCAACTGTATGTTAGTTTATATGGTCTCAATCCATTAGATGATCTAATAAATTGATTAATTTCTTGATTTATATAATCATGTTTTCCTTTTATGAGATGAACGGTGTTTTATTACTTACTTGCACATAACCAATACGAACGACATGAACTAAAGTCTACAAGTATACTAGATGTAATACATGTGTATGGATGAGATCCATATACGAGAGACATGTGTCGCAAATCTTATACTTAAGTATCTTCACACCGGTGATGAAACCAGGCATCTCATCTGATAAGGTTGCAGCACTTTGACCAGTATGAGATGGTGTGATTTGTCTCGATCATCGGAATGTAAGATTCTGGATCATGGTGTTGATACATCGGATGTATTGAAGGACCATGAGAAGCACCTTATGTACATTGTCTTTACTTTAAGGTTTGCTCTCGTAATTCCCTAGCAATAGGCTCATAATCCTGAGATATTAATAAACTCAAGTTTCTGTCTATTCATTTACTTTGAGTTACCAATGAGTGAGGCCAATTGTAAGTCAACACCTCGGTGTCTTGGGTACATCTTAGTAGGACTGTGGGAATATTCAATGGTCAAGAAGGAATCTATCATAATTATCCCCTTATGCCAGTTAATGGAATTATCATTGGTAAGTGCACGCTCGTTCCAATTAAGAGTTAATTGGATAGGTACTGATGATCACTATAATTAATTGGGGCTCAAGGATAATAAGATATGGATCTATATTGGTGGACAGGTCCAATTGATCCATGGATATAGATGGAGGGGCCTACTTGTTGTTAGATTGTATGGACTCAATCCATCAGATGATGTAATAAATTGATTAATTTCTTTATTTATCAATAATATCATGCTTTCCTTTCATGAGATGAATGGTGTTTTACTACTTGATGCACATGACCAATACACATGACATAATGGTTCATGAGATGAGCTGGGTCCCATTAGTATATTAGATGTGATATGTGTATGGATGAGATCCACACACGGGAGACATGTGTCACAAATCTTATACTTAAATATCTTTACAACCGGTGATGAGACTGGGCATATCATCTGATAAAGTTGCAGCACTTTGATCACTATGAGATAGTATGATTTGTCTCGATTATCCGAATGTAAGATTCTGGATCACGGTGCTGGTACATTGGATGTATTGAAGGACCATGAGTAGCACCTTATGGAATACTGTTTCGAGTTTAAGGTTTGCTCTCATAATTCCCTAGCAATAGGCTCTCAATCCTGAGACATTGATGAACTCAAGTTTCTATCTATTCATTTGCTTTGAGTCACCAATGAGTGAGGCCAATTGTAGGTCAACACCTCGGTGTCTTGGGTACGTGGTAGTAAGACTGTGGAAACATCCAATGGTCAAGATGGAATCTATCTACATTATCCCCTTGTGCCAATTAATGGATTTGTCATTAGTAAGTGCGCACCTATCTTGATTAAGAGTTAATTGGATGATACTGATGATCACTGTGATTAATTGGGGCTCAAGGATAATAAGATGTGGATTTAAATTGGTGGGACAGTTTTTGTCCAATTGATCCATGGATATTGATAGAGGGGCTTATTTGTGGTAATCGGGAAGTTTAAGGTCTTCATTGTAATTTATTCCTAAGACTGGAGTGCAGTTGCATTTATATAGTGGTGTTATTTGCAATTAACTGTGGGCCCGGATTGCACATGAGATGTGGGGTCGCGGTGTCCCAGTTGGAGCCAACTTTCTATGGAATCCCTAGTGGTCCCCACGCTAGCCCATGTTATTGGAAAGATATTAATCCTACTAGAACTTTAAGATAAAGGAATTAGAAAGTTACTATTTCTATTTGAAGTGAGACTTCTAATAGTGGTAATAGTAAAGTTACTAATTTGTATGGAAGTAAGACTTCTATTTCAATTAGTACAAGAGGAGGGAAGGAGGTTGCTTAAAGCTATAAAAGGAGAAGCAAGGGGGCTGGGACAAACACACTCTTGGAATTCACGCCCAGCCCTCCCTTTTGTGCAAGAGTTGCACATCTCTTCTAGTTCCTTTAGTTTCTTGAAGGATTTTCTCTTGAAGTTTCCACCAGTCTTCTTGAGAAGAGAGATCTGATACGGGACATAGTGTGGAAGACTAAGAGGTCTTGGAGATCCTAAGTTGCTTACAAAGAAAGAGTTTCTTCAACTAGCAAGTCTTCTTCTCCATAAGAGCACAACCAGGCTCCAAAGGTATAATCTGCTTCTCTATCCGTTGTATATTATTTTGTTGCATGGTGTTGCTTGTTTTATTGCTGTACATGATAGATGAGTATGAGGGATTGCATCCTGGATATGATTTGTGGCCTTATGGGTACTTGATCTCTGAGTCAAGTGGGTCAAAAGTTTTGAGATCCTATCCACAAGGCCCACCTATTTCCAACACTTGTGGTTATAGGGAAGTTTAGGGTCTTCTTTGTAATTTATTCCTAAGATTGGAGTTCAATTGCATTTATATAGTGGAGTTATTTGTAATTAACTATGGGCCCGGATCGCACATTAGATGTGGGGTTGCGGTGTCCCAGTTGGAGTCAGTTTTCTATGGAATCCCTAGTGGTCCCCACGCTAGCCGAAGTTACTAGAAAGTTACCAATCCTATTTGAACTCTAAAAGGAAAGGAAATAGAAAGTTACTAATCATATTTGAAGTGAGACTTCTAATTGTGATATAGTTACTAATTATTATGGAAGTAAGACTTCTATTTTAATTAGTAAGAGGAGATTGCATGTGTTCTATATATATATAGGAGAACCAAGGGCTTGGACGTCCACTAATATAGCAAGGAGATGCACGTCCAGCCCCTTTTGTGTGCAAGTGTTGCACATCTCTCTCTCCTCCTCTTCTAGTTCTCTTCTGGTTTTCCTTAGAGTTTCTAGTTGGTTTCTTTTTGGAGATCTCACCCATCTCCTTGAGAAAAAAGAATTTGATACGGGTCATAGCGTGGAAGACAATTAGGTCTTGGAGATCCTAATTTGCTACTAAGAAAGAGTTCTTCTTCAAGCTAGTTGACAACTTCTCCATTAGAGCACTACCGAGCTCTAAATGTATAATCTACTTCCTTGCATATTGTAGATTTCGTGGTTGCTTGTTAGGTGTTGTATCTATCTTCCAAATAGAGTTATTTACTGATCTTGGTTGATGATTTTGAGGATTGGATCCTAGATTGGGTTTACGGCCTTATGGATAATTAATCCCTACACCAAGTGGGTCAAAAGTTTTTGAAACCTATCCACGAAGCCCACCTATTTCCAACAATTTGTATCAAAGCCATACATCATCTCTAATCATGTTAGATCAGTAAGATTGTTCTATTCTTAGCATGAGATGTGAAGAGGATAGAGCAAGGACTATGTACGGATCAGTTTTGATGAATTTACTTGGTTTATTAGTAGATTCATGTTTGGATAGTTACAAAAGGGTTTAATAATGATGGAAGGATGGTAGGAAGCCATTGGAACACTTTAGAAGTGATATGGAGAAGATTGGACACGAAACAGAAAACCCAAGTTGTAGGTTTCCGTCAGTCCGGTCTACCTGGCCTCATGCTCGGTCGATGGGGTGACTGCAGGTCGGTCGACTGAGCCCTCTGGCCGATCAACTAAGGACACTGCATAGTAGGTTGTAGAAACTGGATTTTTCATTTTCAGGTCTTCTTCTGTGTCCTATTTTTCCAGCATTATTTGGCAGCCTATTTTTGTGTTTTGTATGCTTGTATGAGATACTAACATGCAGGTCATCTTGTCCTCTCCATATGGCCCACAAGTCTTTTGCTTTCTCTTAATGATTGTTGGTTTATTTGAGGCTAAGTGTAGAGGGCATCATGGTTTCCTTGGTTTCCCGTGAAAGGGCAAGGCATGGTGAATTACCCTATAACCATTTTATTTCCATGTTTAGATTACCATGTAAGTCTCATCATCGAGGCATAGGAGTTTATGTAATTTTTAAATTTGTAAATTCTGGCGATGTAAGATGAAGAAGGAAACCGATGTTAAACTCCTATTCAAAGAGTTTAAAGATTACCAAAAGTGTTTTAGAGATGCCAAAAGAGTTTGAGGAAACCCAAAGTTTTGGAAAGTCAAGAAGTTCAAGAAGTATATTCCGCTTAGGCCATAAGGAGGAGAGGACTAGTTTCTAATTTTAGCACTTTCTATTTATGGATAAATTCTTGATTTATTATATTTCCAAATCTGATCCAAACATAGCAAGTTACTATGATTAGTCGAATCAAATTAATTTTTGGAAAGAGTTCTAATTAGTGTTAGTGGACCCATGAGATGAACCCATTGGTAACACTCATCTTAGAAACTGGACTATCCTTAAATATAACTTGACTTGGAACCAATCATTGGTCATATCATGAGATGATTTGATATTTATATATGGGCCCTAATACCTTTTAAAGAAAATCATCAATTCTAAAATATTAAGTGGGAGCGGGGCATATAAATTGAGTTATCCCCATGGTTTTCCACCATATGTCCATTGTAAGGAAAGTATTAGCCTCGCACCATCTTGAGTATGGTCGTTCCCCATGGATGGCTTTTATTTGTCCAGTTACTAGATATGGATCTCCTTAGGATAGTGTTGGTGTGACGGGGTGGGGTTTCACTCCCCTAGGAGGTGCTGCTCACAACGGTTGTCACGCAATGCTAGTTGGTGGGCCACACTTAACTAAAACAGTGATGTAGTATCCCCAAGGATTTGCCTCATATGTATTTTAAAAACCAAAGCTAATCGGGAGTCATTCATTATTTGATATAAGATACCTAGATAATAATAAATGATGAAGATCATAGATAGTTAGTCTTGATCTTAATTTTGACCAATTTTGATCCACACCGATTTAGGTGGTATTTGCACTCCCCAAGGAGGCATGCCCCAAGGGATTGGGATTCCGATGTATTCTAAATTTAATGGTTATGAGGATTCTCATGTAAATTTGGTAGAATACTAAACCCTAATGACATTTATATTCTTTAAATTGATTTTATGGTTGTGTGTTACAATTTTTCCAGCGTGAATTCGAATACTTTCAATCCACTTACGACCATCCTCAACCAGAACGAGTAAGTAGGATCAAACTATATAGACTGGGAACGGAACCTGGATATTGTCCTGAATGCTTCAGGATACAAATATGTCCTTACCGTGCCCACCCCCCCGATGAGCCTGGGCTAAATGCACCATAGGACACAAAAGACCTTTATACTATATGGGCCAAAGACGATGAGATGGCCAAATGTTATATACATGCATCAATGTCTAGTATTTTACAACACCAACATCAATCATTTAAGACTGCATACGATACTATATCGAACTTAAAGGAGATGTTTGCGGACCAGGGCAAACCTGCTAGGCAGGCTGCTATGAGGGTGCTTATCAGCACTAAGATGGCTGAAGGAACCCCAGTACAGGATCACATGTTGAAAATGATGGACGCATTGAATGAGTTAGATGTATTGGGTGCTAGGATTGATGCAGAATCGCAAATAAACATGATCCTCGAGTCACTACCTGATTCATTCAACAATTTTAAGGTTAATTATAACATGAATAAGATGGATCTGACCATAGCTGAGCTTACTAGCCAGCTGGTAGTAGCTGAAGGCATCATGAAGAAAAAGCCAACTACCCTCATGACAAAAAATTCATTTGCCAGGACCAAGCTGAATGGCAAGGGTCAGAAAGGCAAGAAGAAATCGGTCCACAAGGGTCCTAAGGTGGAGAATGGTGCTAATGGTGGTGTGGCTAAGGCAATGAGATTGGGATCAAAAGGAAAGTGTTTCCATTATGGTATGATAGGACATTGGAATTGAAGAGGAATTGTCCAGATTCTCTATCTAAGAAAAAGACCTCAAGTATGATTGAGTCACTTGTTTCTGAAGTTAGTTTTGCAACTGGTACTTCAGAATCCTGGTATGTTAACTCCAGTGCAACTAATCACATTTGTAATTCATTGTAGGGGTTCCGGGAAAACAGAAGCCATAGTGACGGCGAAATCATTATCAACATAAGATCTGATGCTAAGGCGGATGCGGTCTCAGTAGGAGTTATTACTTTATGTTTTTCAGATAATAAATTGGTTTTGTCAGACACTCTATATGTACTGTCTTTAAGACGGAATTTAATTTCAATTTCTAGTTTGGTGAATAAAAGTTATTCTATTACTTTTGGTCCTGAAGTTGTCATAAAGAGAAACGGTACTTTTATATGTTCTGGCAAGGTAACCAATTGACTTTATTTGTTTACTCCCACAATGTATGAGATATATGGTACCGAGATAATTAATAGGTCATCATTAAAGAGGAAGTCACATTCATCTAATCCAAGAAAACTTTGGCACCTAAGGCTAGGTCACATAAACCTAAACAGGATTGACAGGCTAGTGAAAGATGGTATCTTGTCTTCATTGGTGGTAGAATCAATGCCTGTCTGCGAGTCTTGTCTGGAAGAAAAATGACCAAAAGACTATTTTCATCAAAGGGCAATAGGGCCAAAGATTTATTGGAATTAACGCATACTGATGTGTGTGGACCCATAAATGTTACGAGTATTTCATCACTTTCACCGATGATTACTCAAAATATGGATACAGATACCTTATGCACCGCAAGTCCGAGGCTTTTGAAAAGTTCAAAGAGTTTCGAGCGGAAGCGGAAAGCAATTAGGTAAAAGTATCAAGACTCTTCGATCAGATCAATGAGGAGAATATCTCCCTGCTGATTTATGGGATACTTATTAGAGAATAGGATTCTATCTTAGTTGTCTGCTCCCCGTATGCCTCAATAGAATGGAGTAGCGGAAAGAAGGAACCAGACTCTTTTTGATATGATTAAGTCTATACTGAGTTTCTCAAGATTACCGATATTCTTTTGGGGACGTGCCTTGGATACTGCAATGTACATACTAAACCTCGTACCATCTAAGTCTGTACCTCAGACTCCCTGGGAGCTGTAGACTGGGCGAAAGCCGAGTCTACAACATTTACATATTTGGGGTTGTCTGGCACTTGTGCTGAAGGTTAAGACGGATAAATTGGAATCGAAGTCGGAAGTATGTACATTTATAGGATATCCCAAAGAAACTAAAGATTGATTATTATATAATCCCAGAGAGCAAAAAGTGCTTGTCAGCACCAATGCGGTTTTTCTTGAAAAAGATTACATGATTGACCAGAAATCTTTAGAAAAGGTGATCTTTGAAGAGATTCAAGAGCAATCAATTTCAAATCCAAGTATGACTGAACTTAAAGAGAATTCACTCATACCTGACCCAGTAGTTACACCAGAGCCTCGTCGTAGTGGGAGAATAGTTAGGCCCCATGACAGGTTTTCGTTCTTGGGAGAGTCTTATGAGGTAATCCCGGATGAACTGGAACAAGATCCCTATAACTATGATGAAGCAATTAATGATATAAATTCGGGACATTGGCAAGATGCTATGAAAGCTGAGATGGAGTCTATGTACTCTAATCAGGTCTGGACTTTTGTGGACTTGCCTGCCAATATTAAACTTATTGGGTGCAAGTGGGTCTACAAAAGAAAGAGAGGACCAGATGGAAGAGTTGAGACCTTTAAGGCCAGGCTTGTTGTGAAAGGGTATATTCAGAAAGAGGGTATCGATTATGAGGAAATCTTCTCGCCGGTAGCTATGCTCAAATCCATCCGGATACACTTATTTATTGCGGCTCATCTCGATTACGAGATTTGGTAAATGGATGTCAAGACGGCATTTCTCAACAGCCAACTTGAAGAAGACATCGATATGATGCAGCCAAACGGGTTTGTAGCTAATAACCAAGAGCAAAGAGTTTGCAAACTGCAAAAGTCCATTTATGGACTGAAGCAGGCATCCCAAAGCTGGAACATCCGTTTTGACCAGGCAATAAGTCATTTAGTTTTTGTCAAAATTCGGATGAGTCGTGTGTATACATGAAAAGTGAAGCAGGCAGAGTAGTTTTTCTAGTTTTATATGTCGACGACATCCATTTCCTAGGGAGTGATATAGGGATGTTGTCAACAGTAAAAGTTTGGTTAGCAAAGACTTTTGATATGAAGGACTTGGGAGAAGCTAGCTACATCTTAGGGATCAAACTCCATCGAGACCGAAAAAATCGGGTGATAAACTTATCCCAAGTTGCTTACATAGATAATGTACTGGTACTGTTTGCTATGTAGGACTCCAAGAAGGGTATCACACCTTTTAGGCATGGAGTGCACCTTTCTAAGGATCAGAGTCCCAAGACCCCTGAGGAAAAGGAGCAGATGAGAGCAACTTCATACGCCTCGGCTGTTGGTAGCCTCATGTATGCTATGCTATATACTAGATCGGATATCTATCATGCAGTGGGCTTAGTCAACAGATATCAGTCTGCTCATTTTCCTGACCATTGGATTGCTGTAAAATGTTTTCTCAAGTACTTGAGAAGGACTAGAGATTACATGTTGATTTACGGCAACAATGAACTAATTCCAGTCAGCTACACAAATTCTGACTTCATGTCAGATAAGGATTCCAGGAAATCAACATCCAGTTATGTGTTTATCCTTGGCGGAGGAGCTATCAGCTAGAGGATATTAAACAAGAATGTACAGCTAATTCTACCTCGAAGCTGAATATGTAGCGGCTTGTGAAGCAGCTAAGGAAACAGTATGGCTCAAAAGATTCCTTCTAGAACTTGGAGTGGTACCTTTGGCGCGACCGCCGCTCACAGTTTACTGTGACAATAGCTGGGCAGTCACTCAGTCCAAGGAACCCAGGAACCATAAAAGCCAAAAACATGAGCAGAGGAAGTATCATTTGGTCAGAGAGATTGTGCAGAGAGGTGATATTGCAATCACCAAGATGGCCTCTGCGGACAATCTGGCAAATCCCTTTACTAAGCTTTTGACCACCAAAGTCTTTGAGCAGCATGCAAACGGGATGGGCATGAGATGCAATCTTGATTGGCATTGAGCCCAAGTTGGAAATTGTTAGTTTATATGGTCTCAATCCATTAGATGATCTAATAAATTGATTAATTTCTTTATTTATTTAATCATGTTTTCCTTTCATGAGATGAATGGTGTTTTATTACTTCCTTGCACATAACCAATACGAACGGCATAATGATTCATGAGATGAACTAAAGTCTACAAGTATACTAGATGTAATACATGTGTATGGATAAGATCCATATACGAGAGACATGTGTCGCAAATCTTATACTTAAGTATATCTTCATAACCGTGATGCAGAACCAGACATCTCATCTGATTAG
>QPKB01000559.1:0-26493 GCA_003546025.1 Camphora micrantha
TATTATTTATATTATCTTCGGAATTCCTGTCCAGATCGTAAAGAACTGTGGTTGTTAAGTTGTTCACAAGGCGAATAACCCTCAATACTTATTTCATTCCTGGATCATTCCTTTCAAAGATTGCTCTTACAGATACTCATACAACTAAGTACTTACGCGTGCTATCCAACAATACGTAGCTAAAGAATTCTCTCTAAAGAGGTACTGCTGTTCTTTCGTGAGTTCATCATGTCTGGTCTCATAGTCTCTCCATCAGATTGAAAAGGTCTAGGTGTTATTATTGGTTTTTTGTTGCCTTACTTGGTAAGCTGACGCAATGACAAATTGTCTAAACGCTTTCCAACATAGCCAAGTTCATGTGAGACTCTGTTCCACAAGATCCGAAAGCTAACGAAAGTAATCACTACAAGCATACAACATCACACAAAGATTTATAGTGGGTCGTGGCCTTCATGCCTACAATCCACTACCGGCTTGTGATTCCACAACCCACCGGATTTCCACTATTGATGCTTTTCAAAAGGCTACCGCAATAACCTTACAAACGATGTTTGTCTAGGCCAAACAACAACCTATCAATGTGCTTTTCTAGGTTAAGCAATAACCTTTACTAAGCTGCTTCTCAAAGCTAAGCAATACCTCTACAATGTCTTGATCTTAGGCTAAGCAATAACCTTAACAATCAAAAGATTTCTTCTCAAATTAGTGTCTATTACAAACACTCAAAGATAATCAATTTAAGCTCAAATACAATTTGCCTTCTTAAATAGGCTGATATGAAAGATTTTAATCAAGTACAAATCATACCAAACAATAGCAAAGGTGTGTGCTCAAATGTTGATATGAATGCTTACTTTAATCATTTTCTACAAGGAAGCGAATTAATGAATGCTTGATGCATAACCTTGAAAATCTAAGCACATAAAAAGATGATAAAGTTGTAAGCTAATCAGATATAGAAAGTCAAACAACTTGGAAAAGACATGCTACACACAATGATATGAAGTTTAATCGATTAAAACACAATGTGATTGAGACAAGGATGTTTGCAAAAACAATCAATATCGCCGTGTACACCGGCATTCATCAACAAAACCATATATTGTCTGGTCCTTCTGCTCATATAAAATAAAAGGTAAGTGCAATAGAAACTAGAGAGCAGTGTACAATACGATCACCTGTTTCCACGCTTTCTTAGCTTGTGTGAAGGTGGATCTTCCGCGATATAACCGACCGCTATCTTCTAAGGAAACTCTGCACCAGTCATTGTAGAGCAATCATGTGGCTATTACTCCCTACAAGAAAACAATGGAATGGAAACTGAGATTATGTCTCCTTTGTATCTCTTCTATGCTTCATCGTCATCCACACTCTGCCGTACCTCGACAAGATCCGAGCGGAGGGCAGGCGAGTAGTAACGAGGGTACAGAAATACGAGTGGGACTCCTGATCAACCCTGGCACCAAGCCCCCTGGAACACTGTCTATTTAAGACTTTAAAGAGCGACACATTCTTCTTGAACTTAATTACGTGATATGGCGCGGAGCACCGTATTGCCCGAGCGTCATGACAGCAATTTGATGACATCTTGTCAACAAACAAAACGACATAAGGACTGATAGAATGGTACTTTTCTCTCAGAGCTCTTTAAAGGGATACCGGCAACGTCGCCTCATAACAAAAAAGTGCAGTTAGATCTTTGGCCTAGTTTCAACGCTTCAGACAAGTAAGTATAATTGAATGCACAACAAATGAATATAAAACTCAAACCAAAAGCCCATGGTTAGCTTATTTACTGCTGAGAAGCTCGCACGCGATTTTCAGGTCTTCTGACATCGTTTGGCCCTAGTTTCAACGCTTGAAAAATCGGCAATAAATAACAAAGTCTTCGCTTTCCAGAAAAATAAGGAAACTTTGTGCTCCTGATTTGCGTGGCCTTTTCATCGGGTTTTCTTAGGAGAATCAAACCAATAAATAAGGGGAAATGTAAGGAAAAAATACAGAAGAAAAAAAAGAAGCAAAAATGGTCGAAAATGGCGGAGGAAAAGGCGACCGGACGACGACCGAAATTAACGGGCCCAAGGCCCATGGTTCGGCTTTGTACCAAGGCACCATGGTCGCAGGCGACCATGGAATTCCTGCGACCCAAAAATTTCCGCCGAAAGACCCCTTTTTCAGGTCCTTTTCGCGTATTCGAGTTGATTGGCCTTTGATTTTTCCAAAATCTGATTTTTCGTGCATGAAATCCGTGGATCTTCGTCAACCATCACGGATTCCGCTGCGAATCATTTGGAATGATCCATTAGATGCCCTCGAAATTGCCAACCCGGCCGACAAAGAAAGCACACTTTCTGCCGTCCCGAATCGTGAAATCGAAGGACAGATGTTGCCCGCGGCACGTTGACATTAATCTATGAACTGACCAATTGCAATCTGCTCATCCGACTAATAAAAAATATGTGGATGGTTCGGCGATCATCGCAAGAAGAATTCGAAAAGACGCAACTACGATCGGCGACTCCTTCAAGCGACTTGGCGACAATTAATGAGGTTAATGACCCATTTATGACAAGTTTAATGCGGTCATTAACTCATTATTTTGGACGGCCAATCAAAAGCAAGCAAATAAGAGTTACAAGTCATAATGATTTATGCATTATAAAGCCATGAAACTCCTCCCATGATGGAGATTTAAAGGCAATTAAAAGCTCATTATTCTCCATCAACAATCAGATTCAAGAAAAGGAGTTACAAAACAAATATTGAAAACTTGTAACTCCTCCCATTATGAGCATTAATGCATTCAATGCCTCATAAACCCTCCTAAATAGCTACAAAGGCCTATAAATAGGAGGGCATTCCAAGGGAAAAACCCATGAAGAAAAAAATCCAGACGAAATCGCCAGAGAAATTCACTCGAAGTCCAGAGAATTGCCCGAAAAATCCAGAACTCCTGCACTCTGCTGCAAGACCACCAAAAGGTGATTGAAGCACCTTGGGGGCCACCCCCCCAAGGACCTCCCTTCTTCTACCAACATGGCTAAAACGTGGCTTTTCAGCCCGTTTTACTTAGCTTTTATCGATATAAGACCTTCTCTTGGTCTTTGTCCTTTAAAAATCTGAGGTTAAAAAGCCAAAGCCAAGAATCCAAAGAATCATGTTCTCATCTGCATGGACGATGGCGGAGCCCATACATGGCTCGCGACCGTCGATCTGAACGTGTCCCCACAATCGAATGAGAAGTCAGATTCCCTTTTCTTGCATTCCTTTTGTACTTTGTATTTTTTTTTAAGAGACAAAAAAATCACAATTCTTGTCTTTCATAATGGATAAGATTTGTAAATCGCCTTTTACGGCAAAATCGCCTTTTACGGCAACAAATGAAATCGCCTTTCACGGCATATAAAAAAAAAACCCTTTGTCTCTTTTCTTAAAATATTGTGTGCAATGGGAAACTAGAAAAAGTTTTATTTCCCTTTCTAACTTGTGAAGGTGATCTTCGGATCACATTCCAAGATTCCAAAGTAGAAAAGTGAAATTGGCATACCCGTACAAAATGTTGATAACCCTTTATCTTTTTTTCTCCTCCCCTCCAAGCGTAACCCCGAAAGAACCCGGGGCGGAGGCAGCGGGAGAGAGAGGGAAGAATCGGGTCCATCAAGCTGGCACACACCCGGTGGGTTCTCGTTCATTTGAAGAACATGAACTTAGATTCTTTGGCACCTTTCTAGTTGGGTGGCCAATGTTTGAATCTTGCATATAAAAAAAATTCCGTCGATTTTTGGTTTAAAATTTGAGAAATCTTTGATCTCTTCCTTTTCAGACTCTGTGCTCGCAGAAATCTTTGAGCACGTGTTTGGATGGAACATCATTTGCTCTCCTTGATGAATTCGATACTGACTTTTCAAAAAAGAAATCTTCGAAAAAAAAACTTCTGTCACGTCTGGGTTCAAAGTCGAGAAATCTTGACCTATTCCTCCTCGGATTACTGTACTCGCAGAAATGTTGAGCACGGTTTGGGTTGGGAACGTCATTTGCTCTCTTTGAAATCTGATCCTGACTTTCTAAAAAAAAAACTTCGTCATTGTTGGCGCCAGATTAAGGAAAATTCTGGTTTATTTCCCTTTCGGACTCTGTGCTCGCAGTAAATGTTGAGCACGTGTTCGGATCGGAGTGCCTTTTGCTCTCTTTTATGAACCCAACCTTGACCTTTCAAAAATCCCTCTAGTGTCCAGGAGGATGCGTTTACAAACCATCTGTGCCTACGGTGCTAGTACGCCCTCTTGGGTCTACTGTCATTCACGACCGACACAATTGTCTCCCAACCTTATACATTTTACCTCGACTGAGCCTCGCCATGTAATCTGAATTAAGGTTCACAATTGCTTCTAGACGCAGTTTTCTATTTTAAGAAAAGAGACAAAGTTTTTTTTTTGAATGCCGTAAAAGGCGATTTACAAGTCTCATCCATTATGAAAGACAAGAATTGTGATTTTTGTCTCTAAAAGAAAAATAAAGTACAATAGAAATCAAGAAAAGGAATCTGACTTCTCATTCGATTGTGGGGACACGTTCAGATCGACGGTCGCGAGTCATGTATGGGCTCCTCCATCGTCCATGCAGATGAGAACACGATGCTTGGATTCTTGGCTCGGCTTTCTAACCTCAGATTTTTAAAAGGACAAAGACCAAGAGAAGGTCTTATATCCGATAAAAAGCTAAGTAAACGGGCTGAAAAGCCACGTTTTTAGCCATGTTGGTAGAAGAAGGGAGGTCCTTGGGGGGTGGCCCCCCAAGGGTGCTTCAATCACCTTTTTGGTGGTCTTTGCAGCAGAGAGTTGCAGGATTTTCCGGGCAATTCTCTGGATTTCTTTGTCTTCGTCGGGGGGAGAGCGAGAGCTAGATCCTTTTCCTTTGGAATGCCCTCCTATTTATAGGCCTTTGGTAGCCATTTAGGAGGTTTATGAGCATTGAATGCATTAATGCTCATAATGGGAGGAGTTACAAGTTTTAAATTACTTGTTTTGTAACTCCTTTTTCCTTGAATCTGATTGGCCGATGGAGAATAATGAGCCTTTAATTGCCTTTAATCCCCATCATGGGAGGAGTTTCATGGCTTTAATGCCATAAATCCTTTGACTTGTAACTCCCATTTGCTTGCTTTTGATTGGGCCGTCCAAAATAATGAGTTAATGACCGCATTAACTTGTCATAAAACGGGTCATTTAACCTCATTAATTGGTCGCCAAGTCGCTTGAAGAGTCGCGGGCCGCGCCGCGTCTTTTGGAATTCTTCTTGCGATGACCGCCGGTGGATCCACATGTTGTTTGATGTCGGATGGCGATGCAATTTCAGACATTGATTAATGTCAACGTGCCGGCAACATCTGTCCTGTCGATTTCACGATCGGGCGGGCAGAAAGTGTGCTTTCTTTGTCGGCCGGTTGGCGATTTCGAGGCATCTAATGATCATCCAATGATTTCGGCGGCGAATCCGTGATGTTGACGAAGATCGACGGATTTCATGCACGAAAAATCAGATTTTGGAAAAATCACAGGGCCAATCAACTCGAAACGCGAAAAGGACCCGAAAAAAGGGTCTTCCGGCGATTTTTTTGGGTCGCCGGAATTCCATGGTCGCCGGCGACCATGGCCCGGCGACCATGGGCCATGGTCGCCGGCGACCATGGGCCAAGGTCGCCGGCGACCATGGGCCTTGGGCCCATTTTTTGGACGCCTTTCGGTCGCCGTTTCTTCGCCGTTTTTCGATCTTTTTTCATTCTTTTTTCTTCTGTATTTTTTCCTGACATTTCCCCTCATTTATTGGCCTGATTCTCTTGAAGAAAACCCGACGAGAAGCCACGCAAATCGGAGCACAAAGTTCCTATTTTTCTGGAAAGCCGAAGACTTTGTTGTGCGGTTTTGCCGATTTTTTGTCAAGCATTGAAACTAGGCCAAACGATGTCGGAATGACCTGAAATTTGACGTGGAGCTTCTTGAGCAGTAGATAGGACCAACCATAGGCTTTGGTTTGAGTTTTGAAGCCCTTTGGGGTCCCGCAAATGCTTGCCTTAATTTCGCCATGAGAGAAATGCCGAGCTTTGACTTGTGGTCAACCGATGTCCGATTGACCTGAAATTTGACAGGGAGCCTCCTGAGTAGTAAGTAAGACCAACCATGGGCTTTGGTTTGAGTTTTGAAGCCTTTTGGGGTCCCGCAAATGCTCGCCTTGATTTCACCTCGAGGAAAATGCCGAGCTTTGAAACTAGGCCAAACGATGTCCGTTTGACCTAAAACTTGACAGGGGACTATTGGAGTCATTTTGAGATGATCCATTAGCTCCAATTTGGATGCCATGATTCCGGGGTGCTCCGCCGCCGGTAGGCTGTTTTTGCTTCCTGAGAGTTGATGAAGGGTCAAACGTCGTCCGTTGACTTGAAATTTGGCAGGGGGCCTTTTGGAGGTATTTTGAGACCATCCGTAGGCTCTGATCGAAGTTTTTGAAGTCTTCGACACTGTCGCTGCCGGGAGCTCCTGTCTGGCTGTCGGAGGAGTGAAGTTAGGCCAAATGATGTCGAAATGGCCCGAAACTTCATGTGTACCCCTCTTTTGGCTGCTTTGAAGGATCTTGCAGTTTTTGTTTGATTCTGACAAGATCTGGTGCTTGAAGTGGCGCCTTCCTATTTATGGCAGGATGTGGCTCCATGTAGCTTTTGGTGTTGAAGGGACATAGTGACATTTTTGGTGTCAACAAATGCCCCCTCGAGGTACAGCGACGAGGTGTGCAGCTCTAGCAGTCGGTGTGCCTCGAAGAGAATTTGAAGGAGATCTTCTTGCTTGACCAAGAGTCTTGAGCGTTTTTCTTTTGATGGAGTTGCTTTTTTGAGCTTCCAAGGGATTTCGCGGTAATGAGAGGGGTCATGTACCGTCTCAAGGCAAGGATTTTGAAATGACATTTGGATATGGGTTTTTGGTTTTGGGTTTTCCCTTTTAACCTTGTGAACCTAAAGGCTTTATGTGGCACATTAGGCGGTTAAGAAGTTTTTTTGGTTTTTGACCTTGTGACCTAACAGGCTGTATGTGGCGAGTTAGGGGGTCGGGATTTTGGTTTTTTTGGTTTCGGCCTTGTGACCTAACAAGCTGTATGTGGCAAGTTAGGGGACCATGGTTTGGTTTTTTGGTCACTCTTTGGGACAATTTTGGGTCCATTGGAGTGGTTTGGTTTTTTGTGGAATGTCAATTTCAAGATTGTGGCTTGATTTGGTGCATGGGGTTGGATGGTTTGGGTTTCTTTTGGAAGCTTATGAAGCTTGGAATTTTTTGTATGGTCCAATCAACTCAAGAGAGGCATGGAACCATTTTTGTATGCTCTTGGTAAGAGAAATTTTTGACTAAAAGCCACTTTTAGTGCCTAGGTGGTCAAACCTGGCTCATATGGGCTAACCATGGACCTTAAGCTTTTAAAAATGGCTTAGATCTCATGTGGTGTCATTTTGTAAAGAATATCTAAAAATATCCCTTTTGTGTAGAGAATATCTAAAATATCCTTACTTGGAGAGAATCTCTCAGTTTCCTTGATTTTGGGAGAGATTTTCTCAAAGTATCTTTCTTTGGGAGAAAGTTTCTCAAATCCCCTTTCTTTTTGGAGAGAATTTCTCAAGAATCTCCTCTTTAGGAGAGAATATCTCAAATCTCCTTTCTTTTAGGAAGTTTGCTAATTTTTAGCACTTACCTCCTTGCTTTTCTCCTCCTTTCCTCTTTTGGTTTGCTTTTTCTATATAAAAGCAATGGAGATGGGTTTTCTTTCTCTTGTTGCTTTCTTTTTGCAAAAACCTTCAAGAGTGCTCCAAGATAAAGAATTTCTCAAGGATCTTCAAGTTTCTTCTTCTTCTTCTTCTCCATGGCTTCAAGTAGGTCTTCTTTTTCCAAGAAAAACCCCCATGTAGATGTAGAAAAGTTTCTTTTTTTCTTCTTTTTTTCTTTTTTTTTTTTTTTCTTTTTCTTTTTTCTCGTTTTTTTTTTCACGTGTTTTCTTTTTTCTTTTTTTTTTTTTTTCACGTTTTTTCTTTTTTTTTTTCTTCCCTTTTTTTTTATCTCTTTTTTTTTTTTTTTTTTTTTTTTTTGTGCTGTACGACAGGTCCGTACGGACCTGGCCTTACAAGCCACGTGGCCTGTGGGCCACGTCCATGGGCCAAGCCCTTTTTTTTTTCTTTTTTTTTTTTTTGAAGAGGTTTTTTTTTTTTTTTTTTTTTTTGCTCACCATGATATGAGGTTTATGCAATTCAGATGATCATGCATTCTTTTCTTTTTTTTTTTTTTTTAAATGCATCAAGATAAAAGGCTAGAATTTCTAGGTCAAGTCAACATGGATTTTGACTTAGACAAAGTTTGATTGGTTTTGACCAAATTGGGTTGGAATTGGTCAAACTTTTGTCAAAGTTTTCCTAGCATCTAATGCATGATGGTTTTGTGCATGATTTTTTGGTAAATGGAATTGGGAGCATGATGATGCATACCCTCGAATTTTTCTTGCAAGTTTTGGATTTTTGGAGCTTGCAGCAATGTTGAGCCCACTTCTCCAGTCTCGCAGAATTTCGAGGAGCTTGCAAGTTTTTGGATTTTGAGCTCGCAGCAATGTTGAGCTCTTTGTCTGATCTTGCGAAGATTTGAGAAGAAAGGCTTGATCTCGCAGCAATGTTTGAATGTCGAGTCTTCTTTCGAGAATCCTTCATTGATTTATGAGCTCGCAGCAGATGTTGAGCTCATCTTCAAGCTTCCTTTTCTTTTTTTCGGGGTGCCTGCCCTTTTCTTCGAATTGCCGCCGAACTATGCCAAATTTTCGTTAGGATTTTTTTTTTAGCAAAAATTCCTGTCATTTGGTGCTTGATTTCTTCCTTTCTGACTTTTGCAGGTGGTTCTCTCAGAACGAACAAGGGTAAGGGCCTTGTTACTGATGCCACCTCGCCGAATCTGCCAGATCTTCCAATGCGGGCCCTTCAACAGGCGTGGGAAGAGGTTGACGGGAATCTCTAAAGAAAGACTCGAGGAGCATGAGCGTGGCAACTTCTTTGGGAGGAAATTCCCTCGGCTGAAGATGGAATCGCGGTTTTCTTGCCGCATTTTATGGCAGCATCTTGAAGAAGCGTGGCCTGGAAGCTTTGAGGCTGAGCCAAGAGTCTGCTCGAGGACCTTAGTCTTTGGTTGAAGACTATTGTGGGGTGAATTTTGACAAAGCTTTCTTCTTTCATTTTTTTTGGTACCTCCATGTATAAACATTTTGGCACTCTCTTTTTTTTGTATCCCCTTGTTCTATTAAATTCATTTTTGTTGAAAATAAGCAAAAGTTGCCATGGGAAATGTTTTGTTTGAAAATCTTGATCAGGTTTATCATTTTGTGAAAATCTTTTTGTCAAAAGTGTTGTTTTGGCATGAAAGCCAGATTTTTGTGGCACAAAGCCTGGTTTTTTTATGGCTAAGTAAAAATGAGCACGAAAATTTGAGGTGGCATGAAAGCTTGATTTTGGTGGCGTGAAAGCCAAATTGTGGTATCGTGGCGATGTGGCGCATGGAGCCATTTGAATTTGGTAAAAGCCGATTTTGGGCATGAGAGCCGGTTTGAGGTTTTTGGCGTCAAAGCCGGATTTTGGCATGAGAGCCGATTTTTTGTGTTTTGGCGTAAAGCTGGATTTTTTGGGGCATGAGATCGTAATTTTTGACCTTGGCGTGAAAACCATTTTTGGCGTAAAAAGAGTTTTGTTTTGTTGCATGAGAGCCGATTTTGTTTGATTTTTGGCGTTAAAAGCCGATTTTTGGGCATGGAAGCGCGGGAGTTTTGCATGGAGAGCCGATTTGTTGGCATGAGAGCCAGGTTTTTGGGCATGAGAGCGTGAATGCCGATTTTGGAGTGGAGAGCGAGTTTACTTGTGCGTAAAAGCCGAAGTTTTATGGCACGTAAAAGCCAGTTTTTGGTTTGTCAAATGTCAAGTAATCGCTAAGAGTCCGCCTCTCTCTGCGAGAATGGTATTGGCAAGTATCGATATGGACTAAGAGTCGCCTCCCTGCTGAATGGTATTGCAAGTATCGATGGAATGTCGCCTCCTTGCTCATTCGGTTGCGTATCGATGGAATGTCGCTTCCTCGCGAAGTTGGGTGCAAGTATCGACTAAGCGTCGCTTCCCTGCTTTTTCTTCAAAAATTTTGTTTTGCGGGTATCGATGGAATGTCGCCTCCCCACGATTTTTGAAATTTGAGGTTTTTTCGAACCTTTGTTTTTCTTTTGAAATTTGGGTTGTGGATATCAACTGGAATGTTGCGTCTCCACGATTTTTTGAAATTTTGCAAGTATCAACGAGGTGTTGCTTCCTTGCGATTTTGAGGTTTTGGAAGTATCGAATGGGGTTCGCATCCTTCCAATGGGTTTTTGCGAGTATCGACTTGACATCGCTTTCCCGATTTTTGTTTTTAGACACGAGGGTCGTAAATTTTGACCTAAAACCATTTTTGGCGGTAAAAGGTAAGGCGGACTAGGGTGGAAATTCCTAAGTCCTGATTTTTGTTTCAAACCAAGAATTTTGGGTTCAAGGATCGAAAATTTTGGTTAAGTTTGGGAAGAGGCTCCTAAACTTAGATTTTTGGATTTTGATTTTCTTTTGAACAATGAAACGATGAAAGTAAGCATTGTTTTGAAAGTTCAACATAAAGGTGAAAATTCCAAAAGGAGTGGGTTTGACGAGCAAGTACCTAGAAATAGGCTTTGGCCTTGCAGGCGTCGCTCTGACCCAGTGGAGGAAGTCTTCAAGGGTAGTACCGCTTCAAGAACTTGCCGTTGATGGGCAGCATACATCTATCACCTTCCATGTTTAGAAGTGCGTATGCGCCATTGGAGAAGACTTGGTCGATGACGAAGGGTCCCTCCCATTTTGGTTCAAATTTGCCTTTGGATTTGTGAGCGAAAACCATCGGCCTTTTTACCGCAAAGAACCAAGTCACCCTTTTTTGTGGGCGCGTTGCCTGACCTTTTTGTCGAAAGATCCAGCCATGCGTGCTTGGTAGAGCTCAATGCTTTGGAGTGCCTCGAGCCGTCTCTCATCGAGATTGTCCAGCTCTTGGAGTCTTAATTTGACATTGCTTTCTTGCGTCATGTCATTTTGTAGAGATACCCTTAAGGAAGGAATTTGTACCTCTAAAGGGACAACAGCTTCGCATCCATAGACCAAGGAGAATGGCGTGCTATGGGTCGGTCCTCGAACGGTGGTTCGGTAGGCCCACAAAGCTTCGGATAGTTTGTCGCCCCAGTCCCTTTTGTGGCTAGAGACCATTTTCTTGAGAATTTTGCAGAGTGTCTTGTTGAAGGCCTCTGCCAGTCCATTCGCCGCCGGATTGTACGGAGTTGAAGGACAACTTTGGATTTTGTATTTGTCGCAGAACCTGTAGAATCTGTGATCACGGAATTGTGGTCCGTTATCATGGACGAATCTTTTAGGTATGCCGAAGCGACAAATGATGTTGGTGCGCAAGAACTGAAGGACTGATGAGGTCTTCATTTCATTGAGCGCAAAAGCTTCTGACCACTTGGAGAAATAATCCGTAGCGGCGAAGATGAAGCGATGACCTTTGCTTGACGGAGGGGAGACAGGACCTACGATGTCCATACCCCAGGCTTCGAAAGGCCATGAAATTGCTGTAGGATGTAGCCATTCTGGAGGCATGTGGACATAGTCTCCATGAACTTGGCATTGTTGGCAGCGTTTAGCAAATTGCATTGCGTCAGCTACCATGGTAGGCCAATAATAACCTAACCTTTTTATCTGATCGTAGAGCTTTGGACCAGCCTGATGAGCTCCACAAAGACCAGCATGCACCTCTTTGAGAGTTTCTTTAGCTTCTTGTTGTGATAAGCAGCGTAGAAGTACTCCATTGTAGGATTTTCTGTAGAGCATCTTTGAAGGAATGTCCAGATGAAAGTTTGGGGTTCGTCTTTGAACACTTACCCGTTCTTTTGGATCTTCAGGCAGGATTCCGAACATAATATAATCAATGAACGGATCCCTCCAGTCGCCGATCGGAGGTCTGAGGATGGAGATCCGACTTCCAACCAGTTGGTGGCACTCAGCAACTGCTTGGTGTGTATTGAGGGGAGGGAGAATCCTTCTCTCACACACTGTAACTTGCATGTGTTCTCCTTCTTGGACCGCCATAGAGGCGGCGAGTCCAGCCAGGGCATCTGCACGGATGTTTTCGCCTCTACGAATGTGGGTGATATGACAGATGTCAAATTTTTGCCGAAGTGATTGCGCCTTGTTGTAGTAAGGCAACAGATCAGGCTTCCTGATTTCAAATTTCTGATTCATCTGGTTGACGATCAGTTGAGAATCCCCGAAGGCTTCTAGCACTGTGATGCCGGATTCGAGGGCGAGTTCCAATCCTACAATCAGGGCTTGGTACTCAGCTGCATTGTTTGAACATGGTTCCAGTAGCGAAAAGGCGTGTGGAATCATGTATTTGTCGGGACTAACAAAGAGGATGCCAATCCCTGATATTTGATTTCCTTTTTCACTTGTCCTGGTTGCACCGTCGAAGTACATATCCCAGGAAGCATTTGATAAGGAAGCCTCCACGTTGTAGACTGACTCGTCTGGGAGATCATCCCTGAGTGGAGAATCTTCAGGCAACGGATGCTCTGCAAGAAAGTCTGCCAGAGCTTGACCTTTGATTGCTTTTTGTGGTACATACCTAATATCAAATTGTGACAGGAGGATAGACATTTTGCCAGTCGGGCATTGAGGGAACCTGCTTTTGTGACAAGGACCTTCAGGAGATTGATCCTCGAGATCAGGTATACTGTGTGTTGGACAGCAGATAGTGACGTAGCTTTTGTACAGCAAACATCACTGCAAGACATTCTTTTTCGACTGGAGAGTAGCGATGCTCTGCACCTACCAGCATGCGGCTGAGATAGTATAGAGCAGCTTCTTTTCCCTCGTGATTTCCTTGTGCAAGTAGAGCTCCCAAAGAGTGGTCGAGGGCTCTTGTGTACAAGATAAATGGTTTTCCAGTTGTGGGGGCAGCCAGTACTGGAGGTTTGGTCAGGTATGACTTGATGTCTTGGAAACGCAGTTTCGCATTCAGCATCCCAGACAAAGTCCACGCCCTTTTTCATTAGGCGGGAGAATGGACGGCATTTCCCTGACAGGTTGGAGATGAACCGTCGAATGTATGCCAATCTTCCTTGAAGCCCTTTTAACTGTCTCAGGGTTTTTGGGGATGGCATTTCTAGGATAGCCTTGACTTTGATAGGGTCAAGCTCTATTCCCGCTTTCCGAACTACGAATCCGAGGAACTTACCCGATGATACACCGAAGAAGCATTTTAGGGGATTCATTCGCAGTTTGTGCCTGCGTAGTCGGAGGAAGACTTCTCGAAGATCTTTGAGATGGTCTTCTTTCTTTTTGCTTTTGACGGCGAGGTCATCAACGTAGCATTCGACCGTCTTATGCTGCATATCTTGGAATATCTTCATCATAGCCCTCTGATATGTCGCACCAGCATTTTTCAGACCAAATGGCATTACAGTGTAACAATACACGCCAAATGGGGTCCGAAATGATGTGTGTCTTTCATCTTCAGGATGCATTTTTATCTGATTGTACCCAGAGAAACCATCCATGAATGTCATCCGCTCGAATCCACAGGTGTTGTCGATCATCACCTCCGGTATGGGGAGCGGAAATTCATCTTTAGGACATGCATTGTTCAGGTCTCTATAATCAATACAGACCCTAATCTGCCCATTTTTCTTTGTCACTGGGACGATGTTGGCCAACCATTCAGGATGCTGTTCCTCGCGGATGAAGCCAACGTTTTTGAGTTTCTGAACTTCTTGTTCAATTTTGTCCATTATGTCAGGACGAAATCTTCTTTGGCCTTGTTTGACAGGCTTGATATCTTTTTGTAGATTGAGTTTGTGAACTGCTATTTTGGGGTCTAAACCAGGCATTTCAGCGTAAGACCATGCAAAACAATCAACAAACTCACGAAGAAAAGCGATATACTCGGGTAACTCATCATCCTTTATATATTCTTGCTTATGAATACAGGACGTGGGCTATCTGGCGTTCCCAAGTCTATCTTTTGAACAGAATCTTCTGTTGGAAGACTTGAAGGTGGTTCCTCCATAATATTTTCGGAGGCTTCCAACTCAACAAGACCTTCCGGAGTTTCAAAGGTATTCTCAGACCAAGGCTGTGCTTCTGACCATGGGTCTTCTTGATCGGCACTCTTCTCAAGACTTGCTATGAGATGGTCCCAATCACCTGTTGAAACTGGATCGAAGTATGGCACTTCTTTTGGAGATGATGGTTCTTCTGGACCAGAAGACTGTGCATCTGTATCATCGGACAATTCCTCTTCATCATCAGAGAAATCGTACCAATTGGAGGAGCTTCCTGGATCCTTGACGGGTAACTCTTCAAAGAGATATATCCAGGGAGATCAATATCTTCACAGACACGAGATGTTGAGGCTTCGTCGGCCAGACGACTTTGTAGCCTTTGGGTCAACTGTCTCATGGGAGCATCAGGGTCGTAGCCCAGTCCGTATGAAGACTTTTCTATATGACGATAGAGTTTCCAATCCTCCTGCTGGCCTTTTGTCAGGGTGGGCTCCAATGGTACGAGAATACCGTGGCCACCTCCCAAGCCGATTGGATTTCGAGCGTCATAGCCCATTTTCTTCATGATAGCTTGCGCCATTGGACTATACAGTTGTGGCATACCTTCGTTTTGGAAAGGCTCAAGCGAAGAGTTTGATGAAGAAGCCGCCGACCTGTGGAAAAAGATCGGCTTTTCTTTTGGTGAGGTTGTCGGAACAACGAAGGAAGCTGATGCTGGATCGTCTATGCCAGCAGGTGCCTCCAATGGAGTGAGAGCAGGTTGAGCTTGCTGAGTATCAGCTTGGCTTGACGACGTGTCGTCTTCTGTCTCTGAATCCGAAATGTGTCTTGCATAATAGACACAAAGGAGATGACAAACTTGCCCCCAGGCTTTTGTTTGGTCTTCTTTGCCTTGGTAGTGATCACCAGCGGCTTTGAAGAGACTTGAGGGAGACAACAAAAGGAGATTGGTTGATCTCCTCGGTTTTGCCGGATGGTTGATTTTCTTCCGGTGATTGCTGAGGAGCCTTGCCTTTATCTTTCTGGAGACTTTCGGCAAAAAGATGCTATTTTTCTTTCTCCTTTTCTTCGTTTTCATCTTTGTACATCTGCGAGTCTGCAAAATGGACTTCTTTGCCTTTGAAAGGCTTTTTGTCCGCAAATACGCGATGTACCAAGCCGTCGTCGCCAACAAACTTGATGCACTGATGAAGAGTTGAAGGAACAACACCACTCTCGTGTATCCAGGGGCGTCCGAGAAGGATGTTGTAGCATGAGGGGGTCTTTATTGCATATACAGTGACTTCAGAGATAAGATCACCGATTTGCAACTTGAACCTAATCTTGCCGATAGGCCTCTGAGCGCTTCCATCGTATCCAAAGATAGACACGGATGTGTGACTCAGCTTGCTAGGCGGGATGCCCAGCTCTTCGAGTGCCGAAGTAGAGATGAGGTTGAGGGCAGAACCCGGATCGATCTGTACTCTGTGTATCGGCATCTCTTTGATGTACCCTGTAAAGTATAAGGGCCGGTTGTGCTTTGTTTCGCCTAGTAGGAGGTCTTCCTTAGTGAAGGCGATAGTTGCACTTGCTGCTTTTTGAACTGAGAGGCAATCATTGCAAGATCCCTCAGTCTTCTTCTTTTCTCCTTTTGAGGAGGTATTTGATTTTTTAACCCTATAGTCCATTTCAATTTGTAGGACTTGTGGGGCATGCTTGTCGACATCCACATTCAGTCTTTGCAGTTCTGAAATGAGACTATCACGAGTTTGGGGAGACATTCGTAATAAGTCTAGGATGTGCAGACGTGCAGGTATGTGTCTAAAGTGCTCAATCAAGTCATACTTGAAAGCCTCCTTAGGGCCTGCATTTTCATTAATGTTGCCACTTGGGGCGCTTACATTCTGTCCCGAAGGATTTACATAAGAAGAAGAAGTTAGATTGTAGTTTTTGTGGTAATCCCGGCCAGAGCGGGTACCTTTACCAACTTCGAGAGCTTCTGGAGACGGTTCTTCATTCGGAAGTCCACCCTCGGGATTGAGGGGCTGATCCTTTTCATTTGCTGAAGATGCTTCCGTGTCAACCTTACCATCCTCAGTGATTGCATTGCATGGAGCATTTTCCGGGAACAAGTCCTGAACAGCGTCCAGCAATTTGTCTTCTTTGTTTACAATTTCATCGGTCCAGACATCACCCATGAGGTTGGGCATCTGGGACCAGTTGACTGGGTAGACTTCATCGGTAGAGACGTCTTCAAGGTAGTCAGCCAGAAGAGGTCTGTACTCTGATGTGACAGTCTCAGAAGACGAAGGTTGAGAAGATGCCATCTCCGAGGTAGTAATATCAGAGGATATACTACCTGATGTAGTATGGGAGTTTGTGGCCTCGGCAGATGAAGCTCCAGAGGCGCTGTCGTCTCGAACTATCGCATTGCAAGCAATAGGAAACGTCTCCGGAACGGATTGTTGGGAGTCAGATTCATCCTCTGATGTAAGGGGATCATCCACCCAGCAGTTTTCTTCATTTTCAGGAGTTACTGGAGGGGACTCCTGTAGATTTTCCGGGACCACCGGTTCTGGATTGCGATGAAGCTGATTGATGTGATCTTGTCCTTGCTCTATGGCAAGACGCTGCAAGATCCTTGCATATTCTTCGAGATCAGGCATAGGAGCCAGATCTTCTTCTTCATCTACTCCTTGTAGTTCCTCCTGATCGGGTTCTACCGGAGCATTGGCAGGTGCTGTGTCAACAGCATTTTCCTGAACAACCTCTTGGTCTCCTTCATCATCAGACCAAGATCCCTGTGGTTGTAAAGGGTTATACCAGATCACCGGCATGAGATGGGATTCGGGGATCCATTCCTCGTCGGAGAGGTATTCTCCTGTTTCGAGGGATTCCTCCCATTCATCGGTGTCACTGGCGGTGTCACTGGACTCGTACCCATCCATGGGGAATCCAACTACTGAATTGCAAGAGTATGATGCCCCCTGCATGTCTTCAGTCTTTAGTAGTGATGGCATGAAATCACGAAGGGTGAATTTCCTTGCCGGCCTCGAAGTCTCGGAAGGAGACTTTTCTGCTGCCCCCAGTGAAGGGGTAGGGGAAGTTTCTGTCTTTTCAGGAACTTCTTGTTTTGGTTGAGCTTTCTCCTGCTGTTTAAGCTTGCGGAGTTGTCTCCTGGCTTGCCTTCGCTGTCGAGCGGTCGGCTTTGTTTTGACGATCTCCCAGTTTTCATCTTCCAGGAGATCGGGATGTACCCATATGGGCTGTCCATCTGGTGTTGGGCACGGGACTAGCTCTTGGGATGTTTGAGCCATTTTTATCACCTTGAAGGAAGTAGTGACCTTCTTCTTTGGTGACTTTTGTGTTTGTCCATATGACACCATGTTGACGGAGGCAGACCCATAGTTTTTGTCAAAGGTGATGACTCCGTTTTTCCACATCTCGTTGATCTTTTCTCTCACAACGAAGCATTGGTTGAGAGGATGCGAGATCATCTGGTGGTATGGACAGTACCGGGGATCGTTGGTTTTGCCAACATCTCCTGGTCTTTTGGGTTCAGGCAGGGTGAGCTTCCCGTTTGCCAAGAGAGCCTCGAAGATTTCTTCGACATCTTCATCGAACGGGTATTTCTTTTCTACTCGTTCTTTGAAGGCATCAGAGAGTTCAGGTCTCTTACCTGCACCTTTGTTTTCAGCTTTCTTTGGTGGCTGCGGAGCTGACTTGGTTTGCACATTGAGAACCTCCTTTTTCTTTTGCTTCGAGGTTGCAATGGCGGTCGGCTCCTTCTTTGATGATTTCTGACTGCTGAGGTCTTTGATCACCGTCTCAGCCTCCATTGATGCTTCTAGGAGTTCTCCCAGATTCTTTGATTTGTTGCCGATAATCATGGAGCGTATCTTTGCTCTCATGTTGTTACGGCAGATGTCGACCAGCGACGCTTGTGGCAGTAACGTCTGAACATTTGTACGCCATTGCCTTCCACTTGTGAATGTAGTCGTATGTCGACTCATTCTCTCCCTGTTTTAGGCTGCAGAGTTGAGCCATAGTCACAGGATGATCCTCACCTTTGAAGTGAGTTAGGAAGCGTGTCTCCATCATGGCCCAGTTTTGGATAGAGTCCTCCTGAAGAGTGGAGTACCAATCAAAGGCCGTACCTTTTAGGGTACTTGCGAAGAGACGGATCTTGAGGGCGTCTTGATCCGCGATGGCTCCCGTCAGGATCTTGAAATGGATGACATGTTGTCTGGCCGAGCCCTTCCCCGTATATGTTTGGAGAGTGGGCTGTATTGAATTTAATGTAGGAGAACGGTACCGAAGTCCATCCATAAGGGATATAGGGTGGCTTGATTCCGGTGTTCCTTTAGTGGAATCCCATTCCTTGCGCCGGGAGACGCTGCGAGTCCACCGTCGCTTGCAAGCTGAGGTTTCGCGTTGTTGTCTTCTGCTTCAGTCTTCTTGGCGGTTGCCCATTTGGTGTCACGGTAGTGACGCGCCCAGGGGCGGTTTTTCTGCTTCTTGGCAGGAGTTGTTTCTTCTGCGGGAAGTTTTGCCGGTCCCAGCGACCCAAAGACGATGGACCGGGGAGAGGAGGTCGAGCCGGTGTCCTGTGTGTTACCGAAGGAAGTGACACTTCGGCCGCTGGCGAGGCGCTTAGGAGCGCATTTGTTTTGCTTCTCTTGAGGCATCAGCTGGTACTTGTTCTCGTCGAAGGTGATTGTCAGCGAAGCTGCCATGTTAGTTTTGAAAAATCTTTCTGAAACAAGACTGGATCCATTAGTAATCACAAGAATGTGGTGATCATAAATGGAAATAAACTATTGTTTTGTCTTTTCAATTTGCTCGAGGGGACAAGGCCCGGCCCAAGCAAGATGAAGAAGGCAAAAAGCCATAGAGTATACAATTGTTCTAAACGCGAGTATGAAAGGCTCAGAGTGAGCGTTCCAGTGACTGCTAGAAGCAATTGTGAACCTTAATTCAGATTACCGAGGAGCGAAGCTCACTCGAGGTAAAATGATATAAGGTTGGGAGTACAAATGTGTCGGTCGCGAATACAGTAGACCCAAGAGGGCGTACTAGCACCGCTAGGCACAGATGTTGTAAATCGCATCCTTGAAATGGACACGAGATGGGATTTTTTGAAAGGTCAAGGTTGGGTTCATAAAAGAGAGCAAATGGCACTCTGATCCGAAAACGTGCTCAACATTTCTGCGAGCACAGAGTCCGAAAGGGAAATAACCAGAATTTCTCGAATCTGGACCCAACAATGACGGAAGTTTTTTTTTTTTTGAAAAGTCAGGATCAGATTCATCAAAGAGAGCAAATGACGTTCCAACCCAAACACGTGCTCAACATTTCTGCGAGCACAGTAATCCGAGGTGGAAGAGGTCAAGATTTCTCGACTTTGAACCCAAACGTGACAGAAGTTTTTTTTTTTTTTTGAAGATTTTTTTGAAAGTCAGTATCGGATTCATCAAGGAGAGCAAATGATGTTCCAAATCCAAACACGTGCTCAACATTTCTGCGAGCACAGAGTCTGGAAAGGAAGAGATCAAGATTTCTCAAATTTTGAACAAAAAAATCGACGATTTTTTTTTTTGAAAGTCAGTATCAGATTCATCAAAGAGAGCAAATGATGTTCCAGTTCAAACACGTGCTCAACATTTCTGCGAGCACAGAGTCTGAAAAGGAAGAGATCAAGATTTCTCAAATTTGAACCAAAAATCGACGAAATTTTTTTTTTTTTATTCATGAAAGTCAGTATCGGATTCATCAAAGAGAGCAAATGATGTTCCAGTTCAAACACGTGCTCAACATTTCTGCGAGCACAGAGTCTGAAAAGGAAGAGATCAAGATTTCTCAAATTTGAACCAAAAATCGACGAATTTTTTTTTTTTTTTTTAGGGTTTGAGAATACACCGAGTTCTCACGATTCGTTCTTATGAAACCAATGTTGATAGATCAGCCCCCAGGTAAGGGTAGGATTACTTAATGAACCCGTTTGGAGGACCCTTACCTAGAACAGCCTAGCTGTCTCCAAACTCTGGACAAGGCTTTTCTTAGGTCAACTTCGATCAAAGAACGCAATCGGTAAAACTTTCGTGTTCTCAAATGCTCCCCCCCTTTTTTTTATGGACTCATCAGAGAGAGCGAATGGTCCGTTCCCAGTCTGAACAGGGGCTCAAACAATTTCTGCGAGCCCTAAGTCAGAAAGGGAAAGAAAACCAAAATTTCTCAAATTTGGGTCCAAAAGAAAGAAGATTTTTTTTTTGAAAACCTGACAAGTTTGAAATCAGATTTTTTTTTTGGAACTCACCAGCGAGAGCGAATGGCCCGTTCCCCGTCTGAACAGGGGCTCAAACAATTTCTGCGAGCCCTAAGTCAGAAAGGAAAAGAAAACCAAAATTTCTCAAATTTGGATCCAAAAGAGAGAAGATTTTTTTTTTTTTGAAAATCTGACAAGTTTGAAATCAGATTTTTTTTTCGAACCCATCAAAGAGAGCAAACGGTCCCTTTCCCAATCTGAAAACGTGCTCAAACATTTCTGCGGGCACTGAGTCCAAAAGGGAGGAGATCGAGATTTCTCAGATCTGAATTCAAAGAACAAGAGAAGATTTTTTTTTTCGAGAAGGAGAAAGATTGGAAATAGACTTAAAGAAAGAAATTTCCAAAAAAAAAAAAAATCCATCTCATCTCATGTTTTTTTTTTTTTTTGCGAGATTCAACATTGGCCGCCAACTAGAAAGGTGCCAAAGAATCTAAGTTCATGTTCTCAAATGAACGTGTCCCACCGGGTGTGCCAGCTTGATGGACCCGATTCTTCCCTCTCTCCCGCTGCCTCCGCCCCGGGTCTTTCGGGGTACGGCGGAGGGGAGGAGAAGAAAAGATAAAGGGTATCAACATCTTTTTTTTTTTGTACGGGTATGCCAATTTCACTTTTCTACTTGGAATTTAGAAACGGTGATCCGAAGATCCACCTTCACAAGTAGAAAGGGGAAATGAAACTTTTTCTAGTTTCTATTGCACACATATTTTAAGAAAAGAGACAAAAGGTTTTTTTTTAATGCCGTGAAAGGCGATTTCATTTGTTGCCGTGAAAGGCGCGATTTTGCCGTAAAAGGCGATTTACAAGTCTTATCCATTATGAAAGACAAGAGTTGTGATTTTTGTCTCTAAAAGAAAAATAAAGTACAATAGAAATCAAGAAAAGGAATCTGACTTCTCATTCGATTGTGGGGACACGTTCAGATCGACGGTCGCGAGTCATGTATGGGCTCCTCCATCGTCCATGCAGATGAGAACACGATGCTTGGATTCTTGGCTTGGCTTTCTAACCTCAGATTTTAAAGGACAAAGACCAAGAGAAGGTCTTATATCCGATAAAAAGCTAAGTAAACGGGCTGAAAAGCCACGTTTTAGCCATGTTGGTAGAAGAAGGGAGGTCCTTGGGGGGTGGCCCCCCCAAGGGTGCTTCAATCACCTTTTGGTGGTCTTTGCAGCAGAGTTGCAGGGCCTCTGGATTTTTTTTGTCTTCGTCGGGGGAGAGCGAGAGCTAGATCCGGATCCTTTCCCTTTGGAATGCCCTCCTATTTATAGGCCTTTGGTAGCCATTTAGGAGGGTTTATGAGCATTGAATGCATTAATGCTCATAATGGGAGGAGTTACAAGTTTTTAGATTACTTGTTTTGTAACTCCTTTTTCCTTGAATTTGATTGGCCGATGGAGAATAATGAGCCTTTAATTGCCTTCAATCCCCATCATGGGAGGAGTTTCATGGCTTTAATGCCATAAATCCTCTGACTTGTAACTCCCATTTGCTTGCTTTTGATTGGGCTGTCCAAAATAATGAGTTAATGACCGCATTAACTTGTCATAAAACGGGTCATTTAACCTCATTAATTGGTCGCCAAGTCGCTTGAAGAGTCGCGGGCCGCGCCGCGTCTTTTGGAATTCTTCTTGCGATGATCGCCGGTGGATCCACATGCTGTTTGATGTCGGATGGCGATGCAATTTCAGACATTGATTAATGTCAACGTGCTGGCAACATCTGTCCTGTTGATTTCACGATCGGGCGGGCAGAAAGTGTGCTTTCTTTGTCGGCCGGTTGGCGATTTCGAGGCATCTAATGATCATCCAATGATTTCGGCGGCGAATCCGTGATGTTGACGAAGATCGACGGATTTCATGCACGAAAAATCAGATTTTGGAAAAATCACAGGGGCCAATCAACTCGAAACGCGAAAAGTACCCGAAAAAAGGGGTTTCCGGCGACTTTTGGGTCGCCGGAAATTCCATGGTCGCCGGCGACCATGGGCTTTGGGCCCATTGAATGGTCGCCGTTCGGTCGCCTTTTCTTCGCCGTTTTTCGATCTTTTTTCATTCTTTTTTCTTCTGATTTTTTTCCTATCATTTCCCCTCATTTATTGGCCTGATTCTCTTGAAGAAAACCCGATGAGAAGCCACGCAAATCGGAGCACAAAGTTTCCTATTTTTCTGGAAAGCCGAAGACTTTGTTGTGTGGTTTTGCCGATTTTTTGTCAAGCATTGAAACTAGGCCAAACGATGTCGGAATGACCTGAAATTCGACGTGGAGCTTCTTGAGCAGTAGATAGGACCAACCATAGGCTTTGGTTTGAGTTTTGAAGCCGTTCGGGGTCCCGCAAATGCTTGCCTTAATTTCGCTATGAGAGAAATGCCGAGCTTTGACTTGTGGTCAACCGATGTCTGATTGACCTGAAATTTGACAGGGAGCCTCCTGAGTGGTAAGTAAGACCAACCATGGGCTTTGGTTTGAGTTTTGAAGCCTTTTTGGGGTCCCGCAAATGCTCGCCTTGATTTCACCTCGAGGAAAATGCCGAGCTTTGAAACTAGGCCAAACGATGTCCGTTTGACCTAAACTTGACAGGGGACCTATTGGAGTCATTTTGAGATGATCCATTAGCTCCAATTTGGATGCCATGATTCCGGGGGTGCTCCGCTGCCGGTAGGCCTGTTTTTGCTTCCCGAGAGTTGATGAAGGGTCAAACGTCGTCCGTTTGACTTGAAATTTGGCATGGGCCTTTTGGAGGTATTCTGAGACCATCCGTAGGCTCTGATCGAAGTTTTGAAGTCTTCGACACTGTCGCTGCTGGGGAGCCCCTGTCTGGCTGTCGGAGGAGTGAAGTTAAGCAAATGATGTTGAAATGGCCCGAAACTTCATGTGTACCCCTCTTTTGGTTGCTTTGAAGGATCTTGCAGTTTTTGTTTGATTCTGACAAGATCTGGTGCTTGAAGTGGCGCCTTCCTATTTATGGCAGGATGTGGCTCCATGTAGCTTTTGGTGTTGAAGGGACATAGTGACATTTTTTGGTGTCAACATGATTGATGCCACTGCTGGGCATGACAGGATGAGTTTCCTCGATGCTTATAGGGGGTTACCATTAGATTCTGCTGCATAGGCCCGACGAAGAAAAGACTGCGTTCATTACACATAGAGGCATCCACTGCTACAAAGTGATGTCCTTTGGGTTAAAAAATGCGGGGGCGACTTACCAGAAGCTGGTAACGAGGATGTTCCAGGCCTAGCTCGACAAAACTATGGAGGTCTACATTAACAACATGGTTGTCAAGTCTAAAAGGTCATAGGACCACTTGACCGACCTGAGTCAGACGTTTGACGTCCTCAAGAGGTTTCAGCTCAAACTGAATGCATCCAAGTGTGCGTTTGGTGTCAGCTCTGGCAAATTCCTGGGAAGCCTGGTCACAAGAAGAGGAATCGAAGCCAATCCAGAACAGATCTTGGCAATCCAGGTGATTCAGAGTCCAACCACGGCGAAACAAGTCCAGAGGCTCATAGGGATGGCTACCGCGCTCAACCGCTTCATCAGCCGATCTTCGGACAAGTGTCGCCCCTTCTTTCAACTTTTGAAGAAGAGTTTGAATTCCAGTTGACTCCGAAGTGCGACCGAGCCCTTCAGGAACTCAAAAACTATTTCTCTTCACCACCCTTGTTGTCTACACCAAAACAAGGTGAAGTGCTTTACCTGTACCTGGCCGTCTCGGATCATGCAGTGAGCTCGGTACTCGTCAAAGAAGAAGACAAGCAGCAGAAGCCTACATACTACACGAGCAAGATCATGCTTGACGTCGAGACAAGGTATCTACCGCTGGAGAAACTTGCATTAACACTTGTCAGTGCGTCTCTCACTACTTCCAAACGTACACCATAGTGATCGTTACAGAACATCCACTTAAGTCCCTTTTGAGAAAGGCTGACTCTTTAGAAGGATCTCAAGGTGGGCCGTCGAACTAGGCCAGTATGATATCCAGTATCAACCCAGAACGGCGATCAAGGCCTAGGTTTTGGCGGACTTTATTATAGAGTTCGTTTCTCCTAGTTCGGCATCGAGACAGCTCAATAACGAACTGGGGGGCAGTGAGGAAGAGGTCACCGAGACAGAGCGAGAACGATCTTGGAAGCAGTTTCTTAATTCAGCATGAAAAATCTTCATCGACGGATCCTCAACCTCCAAGAGGGCTAGCGCTGGCATAGTCTTCAATCTCCAGAGTGCCTTGTCATCGAGCAAGCCTTAACAATTGGCTTCAAGGCGTCCAATAACGAAGCTGAGTATGAAGCACTGATCGCGGGGTCGGCAGCGCTAAAATCCTGGGGGCACAGCAATTGGTGGTCTTCAGCGACTCCCAGCTGATGACGAGCCAGCTGAGCGGGGACTACCAAGCCCGTGACGAAAGGATGGCAGCCTACTTAGCTCGTGCAAAACAACTCCTTTCTCAGTTCGAGAGATCCGTAGTCAAACAGATCGGCAGAGATTCCAACTCTCATGCCGACGCTCTGGCCAACCTGGCCTCTGCTGTCGAGGCTGGGAAGAAAAGAACTGTTGAGGTGGAAACGTTGGAAAATCAAAGTATAGAGCTCCAGTTGCCTCGGCAAGTTTTGTGTGCTGATCTCGGTCCGAGCTGGATAGACCCAATCATCGCCTACCTGAGGGATGACCAACTTCCCGAAGATAAAAATGAGGCTCACAAAATCAAGTTGAAAGCAGCTTGATTTTGGTTGTCTCCGGATGGCATGCTCTATAGAAAGTCCTTCACCGGCCCCTACCTCCAGTGCGATCTCCCAGCAAAGTCAAAGGCTTCCTTTATGAAATCAACGAAGGGATCTGTGGAAGCCCACATCGGAGGTTGGTCGCTGGCTTATCAAGCTATAAGCCAAGGCTACTGGTGACCCTATATGCAAAAGGAAGCCCAGCTCTATGCCAGGAAGTGCAAAAAGCATCAGAAGTTCTCACACGTCTTCCTCATCAGCCAACACAAAGACCTGAGCCCGCTCTCTAGCCCATGGCCCTTCGCTCAGTGGGGGCTTGGATATCGTGGGCCCACTTCACTGAGCCTGCAGGAAATAAGAGGTGGCTACGATTACTTCACGAAGTGGATAAAAGTCGATGCATTATCCTCGATCACCGAGCAAGATACGAAGAACTTGTGTGTGAAAGAATATCGTCTCGAGATTTTGAGTACCATGAACTCTGAATCTCAGAATAACGGGAACCCAGTTTGACTCCAAATTTCTTTAGAAACATTTGCCACGAACTCGACATCAGGAACTGTTACTCGACTCTGGTGGTATCCACATAGCAACAGGTCAAGTAGAAATCTCGAACAAGTGGTGGCTCGATGGGCTCAACAAAAGACTCGACCGAGCCAAGGGAAGATGGGTGGAGGAAATCCGAGTGTCCTCTGGGGCATTACAAAACCACTCCAAGGCGCTTCACCTCGGCAACACCCTTCTCCTTGGCCTATAGAATGGAAGCTGTGATCCCTCTCTAGATCGTCTCCCAACCCTAAGGTCGGAGCTCTTTGACCAGGGCCAGAACGATGTAATCTAGCCCTAGAAACTTGATCTAGCCTCTGAGGAGTGAAGGGAATGCAGCAGCCATCACCAGCTCTACCAAACAACAACTGGCCCAGAAGATACATCAAAGAGTCAAAGAAAGGAAAGTTTTCAAAGTTGGAGAACTGGTTTTGAAGAATACACTTCCTGGAGACAAAAATGCCCAACGAGGACAAAGCAGGCCCAAACTGCACGGGCCAATTCAATAGTGATTTTCGGCTGCCGGGCTTCACATAATAGGCTTAAGGAACATGGAGGAAAAGAGTTCCATGGCCCATGGAACGACGCGCACTCAAGAAATATTATTTCTAATTGCACTCAATTTTTGTAAACATAAAGTATTCTTATGAAGGATGTGCTTGGTTTGTGGAATTCGGCCATCAACTACCTAACTGCTACAAAAGAAAGCACTTCAACAGTTAAAAAGGCACGCCAAGTTACAGAACTCGGCGGTT
>QPKB01000560.1:0-13584 GCA_003546025.1 Camphora micrantha
TATCCATTGCCGAGGATAAATGAACTGTTTGATCAGTTACAAGGTGCTTCTTACTTTTCAAAGATTGATTTGAGATCCGGTTACCATCAACTTAGAGTCAGAGAGTCAGATGTACTGAAGACAGCTTTTCAGACAAGATATGGACACTTTGAGTTTCTAGTGATGCCATTTGGATTGACTAATGCACCAGCAGTGTTCATGGCATTGATGAACAAGATATTCGCAGAGTACCTGGACCAGTTTGTAGTAGTATTCATTTATGACATTTTGGTGTACTCCAAGACCAAAGAGGAGCAGGAAGAATACTTGAGAATAGTATTGCAGCTTCTGAGAGAGAACTGGCTCTATGCAAAACTCAATAAGTGTGAATTTTGGCTAGAGCAAGTAGCATTTTTGGGGCACATTATCTTTAGAGAAGGATTGTTAGTAGATTCGTCCAAGATTGAAGCAGTAGTACAGTGGGAAAGACCGAAGAATGTGTCAGAAATCGGGAGTTTTCTAGGATTGGCAGGCTACTACCGGAGGTTTGTGCAAGGATTTTCATCGATTGCGTCACCTTTGACGAAGTTGACAAGGAAGAATGTGCCTTATGTGTGGTCAAATAAGTGTGAGACAAGTTTCCAAGAGCTTAAGAAGAGATTAACCATAACACCAGTTCTTACTTTGCCATCCGGAAGCGGCGGTTTTACCATTTTTACCGATGCTTTGAACATTGGATTTGGATGTGTGTTGATACAAGAAGGAAAAGTGATGGCCTATGGATCCCGGCAGTTGAAAGATCTTGAGTTGACAGCGGTTGTTTTCACATTGAAAATGTGGAGACATTACCTCTATGGAGAGAAATTTGAGGTACACTTTGATCATTGCAGCCTACAGTATTTGTTTTCTCAGAAGGAACTGAATATGAGGCAGAGAAGATGGATGGAATACATCAAAGATTATGATTTTCCAATCAAGTACCACCGGGGGAAAGCAAATGTAGTTGTTGATGCCTTGAGCAGAAAGTCAATAGGCTTGGCGAATCTCAGTGGCATCTGTATTTTTGAGCAATTTGAAGAGCTGCGAATAGATCTACAACCACTAAAGAAGGGTGTAATATTAGCAAACATGTTAGTGTCAGAGCCTTCCTTCATTCAGAAGATCAAGTATAGTCAGTTGCAAGATTCAGAGTTGGCTAAGATTTCATAACATATAGAGACCGTCCTGACTTCCGTGTTGTAGATGGAGTTTTATACTACCATGACCGTTTATGTGTGCCAAACATTGAAGAATTGAGAAATAATATCATGACAGAAGCTTACAGCATAGGTATTCCATGCATCCAGGCAGTACGAAGATGTATCAGAACTTGAAGGGCAGATTTTGGTGGAACAATATGAAGAGAGAGATAACAGCGTTTGTCTCCCGATGCATGACATGTCAGTTGATTAAGGCAGAGCATCAGAAGCCTCCAGGGTTATTGCAACCGTTAGAGATTCCGGAATGGAAATGGGAACACATTACCATGGATTTCATTTCGGGACTAATGAGGACCAGCAAAGGCAATGATGCCATCTGGGTCATTATGGACCATATCACCAAGTCAGCTCATTTCATCCCGATGAAGACAGGAAAGAAGATGCACATGCTACCTTTGGCAGAGTTGTTTGTTAGTGAGATTGTCAGCAGACATGGTCAGCCAGTTTCCATCACGTCTGATAGAGACAGCAGATTCGTCTCGAGATTTTGGAAGACATTAAATGAGTCTATGGGTACGAGATTACAATTCAGTACAGCTTACCACCCGCAGACAGATGGCCAATCAGAGAGAACCATTCAGACTCTTGAGGATATGCTTCGTGCTTATGTGTTAGACTTCAAGACCCAATGGGATGAGAGCCTACCGTTGTGTGAGTTTGCTTACAACAACAGCTACCATTCAAGCATTGAAATGGCTCCTTTTGAGGCATTGTATGGCAGAAGGTGTAGGACACCTATTTGTTGGGAAGAAGTTGGTACTCACAGTTTACATAGGCTAGCCATGGTGAGTGAAACCGGTGACAAGGTAAAGTAGATTCAAGAACGCCTGAAAGTAGCCCGGAGTAGACAGAAGAGTTATGCAGATTCTCACAGAAGGGATCTACAGTTCAAAGAAGGAGACAAGGTTTTCTTGAAAGTGTCACCTACTAGGGGAACATTGAGATTTGGGCAGAAAGGCAAGTTATCAAGGAGATACATTGGACCTTACGACATTGTGAGCAAGATTGGTGATGTGGTTTATAGATTAGCCTTACCACTTGAACTTTTTGGCATACACAATGTTTTTCATGTGTCTATGTTGAAGAAGTATGTTTTTGATCCTTCACATGTTCTCCGGCATGAACCGTTGGAAATCAGAGAAGATGCCACCTATGTCGAGAAGCCTATTCAGAACATTGATACAAAAGAACAAGAATTAAGGACACAGACTATTCAGTGGGTGAAAGTACTTTGGGAGAATCATGGACCGGAAGAGGCAACATGGGGATTACGAGACTAAGTGCAGAAGAAGTATATACATCTTCTACCTGAGGTGAGTTTTGTATTTTATTTGGTGGACCAAATATCCCAAGGGGTGGAGGATGCAAGACCCCGACCCGAGTGACCTCGTTTAGTGCTAATTAAATCGTGTGTTAGCTCTAAGTGTGTTTAGTGGATTTTGATTTAGTTTGGATTAGAATAGCCTTGTTATAGTTTTGGGGAATTTTGAGTGCCTTTGTGTTTAGTGGGGCCTTTTGGGGGTTCCTTTTTATGACTTTGCGTTTACTTGGGGGATTACTCGAGATTCCATTGATTTGTGTTTTTATCTTGTTTTACTAATCTCGTTAACCTCTTCAACTTTCATGGTGATCTCATTCCCGTCCCGAATCTCGAAACCCGACTTTCCTAGCTTCAAGGGCAAAAATCTTTTTACACAAAATCTGTACCCAATGTTTGATATTCCCGAAACCCGTGAAACATATACTTTTTGGAAACTATAAATTTCGACAATCATTTCTTCCTTCTTTGTCGATTTTATCCGAGGTCCTAAAAACTACTATTTCATCCTTCCAAGTTTTCTAGTGGTGGAGCCCACTTGCATTTGCTCATATAAGGTGAACCCATCTCCTTCATTTCTCTTTTCCAACCCAAGAGCAACCCTTGTCTAGGGTTTTCCTTGCTTCTTTCTTCTTCTTGCTTCCCATCACTAAATCTCCACGAAACTTTACTCTCTTGAGAAATGAAGACCATTACTCTCTTCCTCTCATTGAGAGCTTTTCATTGATAGCATTTGTGAAAGAAACCTCCATCTCCAAGATCTTCTTTGAGCTAGCTCTTGCCATTAGAGGACCTTCTAAGTAAGCTCTCTCCCTAATCTCTTAGATATGTGTTCTTCTAGTCCTTGAGGAGTTCCATTTTCATTTTTTGTGAGCTCTCTCTACCTTTTTCATTGTTTGATCTATTTTAGGGTGTGTTTTATCTATTTTAGGGTGTGTGTTTTGAGGGTTTTTGTAGAGATTGTGGTCTTGAGCTTGGAGTGGTGATTAGGAGCTTGATTTGTTGATTAGAGACCTTGAAGTAAGTGGATGAATTGATGATTTGTGCATTAAATGATTTTATGAGAAATGTGTTGAATTATCATGATTTACTTGTTTTTATTGTCTTGCATTGGCTTGAAATGAATGCTCATTAAGAGTTTTACTAACTCATTTATTGTTTGAAAATGTGGTTGTTAGCTCTTCATGTATTGCTTGATTGAAGTTTAAATGACTCCTTGCGATTGTGGATTGTTTCTCTCCTCTTTGTGGTTGAATGTGGTTGAGAAGAAAAAGGTGTTTTAATTGATGTTTATGGAGATTAGGTGATGAATTAAATGTTGTGAGAAGAAGACTTGATCCTCTCATGTTGATGAGAAATGGGACTCAAAGGAGTTGTGAGAAGAAGAGGAAAAATAAGAGAGCAGAACTGTCCCAGAATCCATTTCTGGGCAGTTCGCTCGAGCGAAGTGTCCAGAACAGGATCCGAACCATTCCAGTAGACAGTTCGCTTGAGCGAACCATTCTTCGCTCGATCGAACACTCCCAGAATCACATCAGAGCTCTCACAGAACCTTGTTAGTTCGAGCGAACTATTTGTTCGCTTGAGCCAACAGGTTCGCTCGAGCGAACCCCTGATTCGCTCGAGCGAACTCTCACAGGATCCTCACAGAACCTCATTGGTTCAAGCGAACTTGTAGTTCGCTTGAGCTAACATGTTCGCTCGAGCGAACCCATTATCCACTCCAGCGAACCTCCCAGAATGCCATTCCAGAGAGCTCGTTGCTCGAGCGAACTTCTTGTCCGCTCGAACGACCAGCACTATTTACTTGGGGCTATTCTAGGAGCATAAATTAAACATGTAAATGATTGAGAGAGGATGGTTGAGAACCCTATTGTGGTGGGAAGACTTGTAACCATTGCTTAGCACCTATTGGAGAAAGAAACCAAATCACAAGCTTTCATTTGATGTTTTGAAAATCGTAAGGTGTATAAAGAGCCCGGAATGTCTTCAAACTCAAGGAGTACCAACTTTATTGAATTTGACATACGGGACCTTTATTCACTTTGATTGAATTTCGAATCCCGATACTCGTCCCGAATTTCTTGAATTATGATTTATCATTCCCGAAAATACTGAATTTGCAACTATAGCATTTTGCTAGTCCCGATATGCACTTTCCGTTTAAAATGACATTTGTGCCTTCAAGCACCCCCTCCTGCCCGTTTAAATAAGTGCATTATATGTATTTGTACATGTCTTGATTTACGATATTTGACCTATGAGTCGGCACCACTAAGCTTGGATAACCTTGTTGGTCTGATCCACCGACTTGGAGATCCCCCTCCTGTCCCGCCAGCTGCAGTTTGGATCCCGCTACCCGGTTATTACCGTGGTCTTGTCCGATGCCGCAGATTGCTACTGTGGTTCCCGATGCCCATTTCGCTACCGTGGTCATGTCCTGTATTTATTATGTATATGTATATGTTACTTATGTTACATCTCCTCACTTCGGTGACTGAGGTCAACATCCCGATATGCTCTTGTCACTTTGGTGATAGAGGACTTAGCTTCGTGTGGTTGCCATATTGCTTGTTTCCTTGAGTTCGTTGGATACCTTATTTGTTTTAAATTGCATATATGTTTTGAATAGATGTTCCTTTTGTTTTATGAAATTTATTGTGTTTTAACATGTTTAAATGTTTTCTAAGGTAATTTCTTTTATTGATATGTCTTTTCACCCACCTGCCAAACTGTCGTGTTTGACCCTTTGCTTTGGTACTCAGGTCCCGTTGTCGGTTACCCCGAGGAGGAGCACGAGGAGGGGGTTGGAGAACCGCAACGTCTAGTTGAGTGGCATGCCGATGATGTCGTTTAGACATTCGGGTGTCCGAGTTACGTAACATTTTGGGTTAGGATTAACTATTCTTTTGGGAACTTGATATTTTGTTTTTATTGGCCTTTGTTGGCCTCTATTTTTGGGGAAATGTAATTAAATGATCTTGATATAAACTTTAACTTTCTTTTGGGAAATAGCTAATGATCATTGCTCATTTTGATATTGGTTATAAATGTGTTATCTATCGTACTATCTTGGACATGAATGAATGAATTAGATTTGCTACATGCTTCCACACTTAAAGAAATATTCATTTTGATTGTGATATCCTCACCGCAGACACCTGTGGGAAATCTCGTGTACGAGTAGCATCTTTTATGGATTTGTATACGTTTTGATTTAAATTAATTCATAGTATTGGATTGTGTGTGCCTTCTTCCATTATTAGTCTCGATCCCGGATTAGGCTCGCCCGCTCGGGGACCCGGTCCAGGGTCGCAACAGAAGCAACATTTTCACTTTAGGAAATGTTAGAAGCTTAAAATTCTTGCAAAAAAAATTAAAAAAAAGAAAAAAAAACTTTAGGTGGCCTTTGCACAAAAATGTCACTTTAGCCAAACTCACACCAAACTGGCCTTCTCGCCCAAAAGACCTTCTTTTTTTTTTTTACTTTTTTGTAAGGTCAACGTCAACCTTCATTTTCTGTGTTGAGGGTCGACGTCAACCCCAACTGTAATGCACCAAGTCGACGTCAACCTTGGTAGTGTTAAGAAGATTTAGTTGTACTTCGGATCTAAAATTACGAATTGGGGTTTGATTGAAGTACCTCATTCATTCATACAAGTACAGTTTTGGGACATTTAATTTTCTATTGTGGTGAGTCTTAACCCATGTAAGCTAGCAGCGAGACACGCTACAGGGTAATTACGACAATGTGCCACTTCTGCTGTGAAACCACCATCCATTTTTTGTTTGTTATTTCATCTTTTATTTCTTTGTATATATTTTTTGGTAAAATGTTTTATTTATATGAAAACTGCACCTATTTCCAGATTGTTAATAATCCATTACCCATCTTGAAGGACATCAATCCACACCTGAAGTACTTGTAGGAAGCACTTCTTTACAAAGGTGAGTTCTCAACTAAAGCACTTTGACCCTACCCCTTTCTATTTCTTGAAATATTTATGTTACATCCAGACCCAAAACAAAGGATTGTCTTTGAAGATGTTGATGTGCATCCATTGGTGGTTGCAAATGAATGGCCAATTCCTCAGTACTTGTGATGGTGCAAGCATATGAATTTCAGAAAAGTAGAGTCTGTTGATAACAAAACTAGTTTATGAAAGACACACTAGACTGTTATCCTCTCTTCCACTGTACAGTGGCAAAGACAACTAAAGGATTTTGGTCTCGGCAGTTTGATTTATGGTGAAACCTTGAGCTTTAGGAAAAAAGACCTTGAGTTTTCTGGTGTAAAATCTTTATATATTTCAAAATACATAAATGTTTGTGTTAGATATCATGTGTCTTTCCTACTGCAAGACTAAGGTTGCCAAAGGGTAGGGACCCGGCCGGGCCGTGGAAAGCCAAAGGCCTCGAAGCTCATGGTGGGCCTACAATATCAAAGCCCTTACCATACCCTCAAGGGTCAGGGACCAGGGCTGAAAGAAATGATTTTTTAAATATTACCAAATATAATAATTTTTCTATATCATAATGCTAGTCTACCTTTATTCGAGGTGTAATGTGAAAGTAAATCTTTTGTACCACTTCTAAAAGAATGCACCAAACTAGTTATCTTGTCCTTTTATAAAAATATTATTTACAGGACGAGACCGTTTGAGTTTCGAAAGGGGGACAAAGTGTTCCTAAAAGTTTCCCCAGCCAAAGGTACTCCCAAATTCGGCGAGAGGGGTAAGTTAGCTTGGAGATACATAGGACCTTTTGAGATCAAGAACCAGATTGGTGATGTTGCCTACAAGCTACAACTTCCTCCAGAGTTGTCGGGCATACACAACGTATTTCATGTTTCAATGTTGAAGAAATGCGTGGAGGATTCGACACACATCTTGTACCATCAACCCTGAGTATTTAGCCAAATGCTTCGTACATCGAGAAGCCAGTCGCCATCATTGACACCAAGGATCAAGTGCTTCGGACGCGGACCATTCCATGGGTGAAAGTCCAATGAGAGCATCACACCCTAAAAGAGGCGACTTGGGAGTTTCGAGAGCAAGTGATGAAGAAGTATCCGTACCTTCTACCAGAGGTACGCTTCTATGTTCACTTTTACATTTGGGGACTAAATGTCTTTAGGGGGAGGAATGTGAGACCTCGTCCCTTTACTAGCCTAATTATATGCTAATTTTAAACTAATTATATATATATATATCTATGCTAATTAGTAGGGGATAGTTAAGGTAGACTAGTATTTTCCTAGGAATTAGGCATATTTTATAGGATTAGAGTGTTTTTGAGATTTTTAGATTTCTTAGGGTGTTAGATGGACTCTTTAGGATTAATTAGTTAGCTAGAAAGCCCTATAAGTAATTTATAAGTTTTAGGAGGGTTGATCGCTTCCCCAAATGTAGGGTTGTCACGATGTAGTTAAAATCCTGGTTAGTCCATGGTTGATCCATAGGAGAGCCAATGATCGTAATGTAGCTGTCTTATTAGAAAATATAGTGCTATCTCCCATAAAAAAGTCTATACAAACCATAAATCCTACTTTAATTAAAGATTAATTATAAATAAAAAAAATTAACAAACTCGAATTAAAGAAAAATACTCAACTAGAAACCTAGTCTAAATAAACCTATGCAAAAACTGCATCCACCATAAAATTAATTAGAAACCAATTTGAGATGTTAAAAATTCAAAAATAACTAAAGTGAACTTCAGAATTGAATTAGCCTTGCAATCTAAGGGTCAGGGTTTAGCTTGTTTTCTAATACTGAAAATATGGCAATTTCATTCAAGATTCAAAATCTGAAAAATTGGATTTATTAATATTTAGAAATTTCAAAAAGACACTAGTCTCATGCAAATATTTCAGTATTCGGGCTTAGCATGGCATATCATTTGAAAATAAAGGCATCAAAAGATATAGACAAAGAAAATAATTAATAAATTAAAAATCATATGTTGAATTAAAACTACTCACACATAAATCAGTCAGTAAAAATAAATTAACTTACACCTTCTCCTAGATAACAATAACGAAATTCTAAACCCTCCATCCTCCTTCTCAACCAATAATCAATTTTTTCTTTGGCCTCAATAAGAGGTGAGTGAGAGATGTGGGGGGGGTGGGGTGGGTGGTGAAGGGAGAGAAGAGAGAGAGTGGTGAGAGAGAGAGAGATTGAGAAAGGGGAAAGAGAGAGACGAGAGAATGAACGCGAGAGAGGGAATAAGGGAGTGAGTGAAAACATGAGAGAGAGATTGGTGATAGGGCTGAGAGGTCACGTGAGATATTTGGGGCCTCCCTGTTAGACTCCAACTCCATCCTTAGGTACTCAAGATTTGAGACTTTCAAACATTGAAAATCTTGGATATATCCAACAAATTTTGCAACTTCTTGACAAGTTTTGGAGAGATTCTTCCCCATCTGGATAATGTTCTCTCTTTTAAGTTTTTTGCACAACTACTCTTTCCAAAAACTGGCTCCACCTTTATTTCCTTGATTCGTTTGCTCCTCTAGCAAAAGGGTCCCACTTGAATAAATTAATTAAAATATAAAATTTCAGATTTTGTTGCAACTTGGGAAACTTGGACGTGTGAGTGCTTGGCTTGGCATTGTGTGGACGTGCACTTCTGTTGGCATTGGATAATGCTTTGCTTTGCAACTTTCAAAATTATGAAAAGACTTGATGCTTGGACTCTTCTCTTACTCTTGAAATTCTCCACTTGGGCCCACATATTCAACTAAAATATTTAAATTGAAATTTCAGAATTTAGTCTAAACCTGCAACAAAAATGGGCCCCTCTTGGATGTCCACCTGCCTTAATACTTACTTCCCATAGGGTGGGTCCCATGGGATCTCCACTTCATGAAATTTCTCTCTTTTCTCTCTCTGATTCCTCTTCTCGCGGGCCCCATTTCAATTCTACAAAATAATAAAAAAACTAATTCAGGAAATGATAGTTATTTTTATAAAAAAGAACGAAGTTATGCATGGCGCCCAATAATCAGAAATTGGCTAATTTTCACCAAGACATGCATTTTAGTAAACTTTACTGTTTTACTTAATTCAACATGAGAGTCCAATTCCCATGATTTTGCGAATGAATATTCGATCATTTTATTTTAATTAAGCCACCAATTTATAGAAATAATGAATTAAAAACATGGTGGACTTATCAAGGGTTCTCTTTGAGATTTGTGCCAATACACCTAAAAATACCAAAAAATACCGCAAGCTTATCTCTAAACCAATAATCAAAGGGCATTTTATCATTTCACCCTCACCAAAAACCTATAAGACAACCCCCAAACCATCCACGCCATTTCCATCTCTCTCTCTCTCTCTCTCTCACACACACACACTTTTTTCTCCCATTTCTCTCTTCTTCCCTCTTCTCTTCCATTTTCCTCCAAAATTCCCTACAAGAATTCCTAGATCTAGGGTTCTCTATAGCAAAGGAGCAAGGATCTCTCCAAGCTACAACCATCTCTAAGCTAGAAGACCTCTCTCTCTCCTAGTCTTCTCTCCTCTACAAAATAGGTAACCTCCATCCTCAGATTAATTTCCTTTTAGATATTCTTCTTTAGAATTCCTTTCTCTATGCAATTTCCATTTGGGACTTGATGTAGGATTGTAGATCTGTAGAAATCTTAGTTTTTAGTGACTGTTGTGAGAATTAGAGAGCTTAGAATCTTGAAATTGGAATTTGAGCTTGGATTGAAGATCAGCTAGGAGACCTTATTGATGATGAAAAGGCAAGTGCAATACACCTTTTAGCATAGAATGTATGTTCTTTCCTTTTGAATTTTTGTCAATATCTATTCTATGGATGTCTGATCTCTAGATCTACCTCTTTATGCTCTTGTTATGGTTTGATTGGCCATTGTATGGATGAGATCTCCATTTGGGAAGGTCAATAGCCCATGGATCTGAATTGGTAGTAGCGATGGATTTTATTAGCTCGAGATAGTTTTGTGATGAATGGAACGGAAATTGATGAGCTTTGAATGAAGAAAAACGGGGAATAGAAATGGAACTCTCGCTCGAGTGAGCATCCAGTCCACACAAGCGAGGAAGCACACTGACCCCTAGGTTGACGCTTCTCAGCGAGACCTCAGCTCACTCAAGCGAACAAGCTTTTGGGGACAAGGAGGTGCTTTCGAAGAGTATCATGCTCCAACAGAGTCGTGGCTCCTCTAGTGAGCATCTGCTGTTTTCCTATTGATATTTCACCTACCTCTGTCTTTTGTGAGCAGAGTGTTCCAGAACTGCTTCCTCTGTGTACTTTTCTATTCTTGGCCCATTGACCTCCCATATAGACCCCTATTGATGTGCCAAACATGAGGTCATGAATCAAGGGTTGAGCTTAACCTTGACTCTTGGCCACACAAAGTAGGATCTAGGGTTATGAAATAAATCCGGTTGGGTCCTTAAAGTGGGTCTTAGAAGTCTTTGTAACTTCAAAGCACAAATACACTCCTTGGCATCTTGAGACTGCCTTGAATGATGGGATTGGGAGAAGTGGGACCTTGGACTAGAAAAGGGCATTAACCTAGGTTGGGTTACTCGGCTGTTTCGCATTGATTGATTTCTTGCTGTCACATGATTATATGCTCTTTCTTCATTAACTGCTATTGTTATATCATTGTTAAACTTGTTTAATAATTGGAAATGGAAGACCTTGACCTAGGGTTGACCTTGACAATGGGCAGAGAAAACTTGACCAGTGTTCCTATAGCTAGCAGGCTATCTATGGCCTAATAAATGGATGGATGTAATACCACTCGGAGTAAATGGATGTATACATGAATAGGCAGCTGACTGATGTAATATGATGATGTTTGTGAAAATGGATGCGGATATGGATATGCGCGGATATGGATATAAGATATGATAATGAACCATATGAAAATATATGAATGAGATGTGGATTGGACTAGAATAACGGACCTTGTAAAGACATTATGAAACCTTACTCACGCAGGTTAGCCTAGCCAGACAGCTGACCTAATTATCGGTTCGTTAGAGCTACTTAAGCACAAGATTGATATGACTTACCTTAGCACCGACACCCTTGGAGAGCTAGTGTATATAAGTCCATTATGTGAGCGGATAAGGTGGCATATGCAGTGGGGTATCACACGACCCCACCACAATACCATGGTATGGCTGACAAACTACGGTCATTACGATGATGGTTGAGCTATGACTCGTGATTTCCCACCGCAACTTGAAGGTAGTAAGGAGGGCAGCCATCATAATATCCATGGACTTAGCATGTCGTGGATGTGCTATATTGATTAGATGGATGGTTTAAAATACTCCTTATTTGATCATATGGTTATGATGGCATGATTTGCTTAGCATTTGCTACCATTGTACTCTATTGATCTTATTATTGTCATTATTCCCATTTTATCCATTAACTATTTATTATATACTGTGCTGCCAGGTCCTTTCGGATCTGATCTATTATGTTGCTTTATGTATTGACTGACCCATGCCCCTGAGGTTGAGGTGTCCCTAAGGTTGCACACGACAATATGGGTGGGGTTTGAGCGACCTTGTGATAGCGACCGATGATGGAGAGCCTACAGAGGATGAGTGACTTCTTATTTTTGGGATTTGAGAGTCATTTATATGAGGATTGGGCCGTATTGATTTGTATAACACCACTAATATCTCTAATTCCGACATTAGATGACTTGTACCCTTTATTTGACATATTGACAATGCATTTGCTTATAATTTGTAGTTCTTCCGCTATTCCTATATCTTCTTCCGTACTTAACTATTCTATGGATATCGATGGAAAGTTTTAAATTGAACCTCACTACGGACCTTGGCGGTAAACTTAGGATCACGACTTTAGGCATGACACCAGTCTTAGGAGCAGAAATTGATTGCTAATGCCCATGCCTTTCACAATGTTAAGCAAATTTCTCATTTTCAAACTCTCCTCATGATACTTCTAAATTTTTCGAATATTGCAATCATTTCAACCTGAATTTTGTTGCAATTCTTATGATATTATCAACTGCGTCTGATTGGTATGAAGGACAGCAACCAAGCAAATCTAGAAAAAATCATCTACCATCACTAATATGTACTTTCTTGCCAATACTCTGCACTGGTGGTAGGGTCCAATCAGTCCATATGAATAAGTTCAAGGGAACGAGTAAATGATATCTTTCAATCCTTTGAAAACCTTTTTGATTTGCTACCCATTTAACATGCTTTGTCACCTCAGGTTCAATTCATTCAACTTGGAATCTCTGATGAGAGCCTAAATGTACATTTTAAGGCCCCTTAATGACGACTTTGTTACACCTGGAATGGTAGTATATGGCCTTATTGTGTTATTTTAATGTTGCAGGTTTTAGGTGAAGATAAAGAATTTTGAATTAATTGGAGAAAGATGGCAACAAAAACACACAAATAGACTTTCTGCTCTTGCCGTCTGATGCCAGCCCCCTGTGCGACACCCCTTCAGACTCTGCTTGCTTCCTGGGAATTTTAGATTCCGACCCAGCAAATGACTCCTTAGCTAATTGCCTCTGGCGTCCAGACGCCACTAGACATGGGCATAGTCCACCTCTTGGTGCCAATTTGGAGAGAAAAAAAGACCAAAAGGTTGTAAAAAAATGCACGCCAAACCATTTTAGTCATCACATCTTAGAGAGAAGAACTGAAGACTGATTTTGGGAGTGGGAAGAGCACCAATGGGGATTTGTGTCGAGACCCCAGACCGGGTCTACCGACCTAATCCGGGATCGGGACTCATGATGATTAGATAATGGATAATAATGAATGAATAAAGAGTTGTGCATGAATTTATTTAATCAATAAGTACACGAGTCAATAAAAATGCCACTCATGTACGCAATTTCCGACAGGTGTTCGTGGTGAGGATATCACATCAACATAATATTTTTGTTTAAGTGCCGAAGCGTGAGCAATCAATTTATAATTCCATTTCCAAAATAGACAGATGGATAACACATGTAAACAACTTGATGTCAGA
>QPKB01000560.1:14421-26478 GCA_003546025.1 Camphora micrantha
CGAGTTACGACACATTTTGGTGTTGTGGATAACCTAATCTTTTGGGAATTATTTGGATGTACTGGCCTTTGTTAGTCTTTATTTTTGGGAATGTAATTAAATGATCTTTTGTATAAACATTTAATAATTACTTTTGAAAAATGCTATCATGATCATTGCTCACTCTGACATCAAGTTGTTTACATGTGTTATCATCTTGTTATTTTGGAAATGGAATTATAAATTGATTTGCTACACGCTTCCGCACTTAAACAAAAATATTATGTTGATGTGATATCCTCACCGCGAACACCTGTGGGAAATTGCGTACATGAGTGGCATCTTTTATTGACTCGTGTACTTATTGATTAAAATAAATTCATGGCACCAACCTTTTATTCATTCATTATTATCCATTATCTAATCATCATGAGTCCCGATCCCGGATTAGGTCGGTAACCCGGTCTGGGGTCTCGACAAAATCCCCATTGGTGCTCTTCCCAATCCTCCAAAATCAGTCTTCAGTTCTTCTCTCAAGATGTGAATGACCTAAAAATGAGTTTGGCTCATTTTTTACAACTTTTGGTCCTTTTTTCTCTCCAAATTGCACAAGAAGGTGGACTATGCCCATGTCTAGTGGCGTCTGGACGCCAAGAGGCAATAGCTAAGGAGTCATTTGCTGGGTCTGGAATCTAAATTCCAGGAAGCAAAGCAGAGTCTGAAAGGGTGTCGCACAGGGGCTGGCATCCAGACGGCAAGAGGCAGAAAGTCTGATTTGTGTGTTTTTTTGCCATCTTTCTCCAATTAATTCAAAATTCTTTATCTTCACCTAAAACACCTGCAAACATTAAAATAACACAAATAAGGCCATATACTACCATTCCAAGGTGTAACAAAGTCGTCATTAAGGGGCCTTAAAATGTACATTTAGGCTCTCATCAGAATTCCCAAGTTGAATGAATTGAAACCTGAGGTGACAAAGCATGTTAAATGGGTAAGCAAATCAAAAAGAGTTTCAAAGGATTGAAAGATATTTCATTTACTCGTTCCCTTGAACTTATTCATATGGACTTGATTGGACCTACACCAGTGCAGAGTATTGGAGCAAGAAAGTACATATTAGTGATGGTAGATGATTTTTTCTAGATTTGCTTGGGTTGCTGTCCTTCATACCAAATCAGACGCAGTTGATAATATCATAAGAATTTGCAACAAAATTCAGGTTGAAAATGATTGCAATATTCGAAAAATTAGAAGTGATCATGGAGGAGAGTTTGAAAATGAGAAATTTGCTTAATATTGTGAAAGGCATGGGATTAGCAATCAATTTTCTGCTCCTAAGACTGTGTCATGCCTAAAGTCCGGATCCTAAGTTTACCGCCAAGGTCCGTAGTGAGGTTCAATTTAAAACTTTTCCATCGATATCCATAAGAATAGTTAAGTACGGAAGAAGATATAGAATAGCGGAAGAACTATCAAATATAAGCAAATGCAATATGTCCAATATGTCAAATAAAGGGTACAAGTCCATCTAATGTCGGAATTAGAGATATTAGGTGTTTATACAAATCAATAGGCCCAACTCCTCATATAAATGACTCTCAAATCCCAAAAATAAGAGTCACTCAATCCTCTGTAGGCTCTCCATCATCGGGCGCTATCACAAGGTCGCTCAAACCCCACCCATACTTGTCAGCTAGTGGCACCTTAAGGAACACCTCAACCTCAGGGGCAATGGGGTCAGTCAATACATAAGCAACAAATAATAGGTCAGATCCGAAAGGACCTGGCAGCACAGTATACTAATAACATAGTATAGATGCATAAAATGGGAATAATGACAATAATAAGATCAATAGAGTAACAATGGTAGCAATGCTAAGCAAATCATGCCAATCATAACCAATATTGATCAAAATAAAGGAGTATTTTAAACCATCCATCTAATCAATATAGCACATCCACGCAAGCTAGTACCATGGGATATTATGATGCTGCCCTCCCTTACTACCTTCAAGTTGCGGTGGGAAAATGCACGAGATCATAGCTCAACCATATCGTATTACCGGAGTTTGTCAGCCATACAATGGTATTGTGTGGTGTCGTGTGATACCCCACTGGCATATGTCCACCTTATCCAGCTCATCATAATGGACTTATATACAATAGCTCCTACCAAGGGTGATCGGTGCTAAGGCTAAGCTCATATCAATCGATTGGATGCTTAAGTAGACTCTAACGAACCGCATAATTAGGTCAGTGTCTGGCTAGGCTAACCTGGCGTGAGTAAGGTTTCATATGTCTTTACAAGGTCCGTTATTCTAGTCCAATCCACATCCTCATCATATATTTCATATGGTTCATTATCATATCTATATCCATATCCGCGTTCATATCCATATCCGCATCCATTTTCACAAACAATCATCATAATTACATTCATGTCAGCTGCCTATTCATGTATACAATCCATTTACTCCGTGGTAATCACATCCATCCATTTATTAGGCCATAGAATAGCCTGCCTAGCTATAGACACTGGTCAAGTTTTCTCTGCCCATTGTCAAGGTCAACCCTAGGTCAAGGTCTTCCATTTCCAATTATTAAACAAGTTTAACAATGATATAACAATAGCAAGTAATGAAGAAAAGAGCATATAATCATGTGACAGCAAGAATCAATCAATGGAAAACAGTGCCGAGTAATCCAACCTAGGTTAATGCCCCCTTTCTAGTCCAAGGTCCCACTTCTCCCAATCCCATCATTCAAGGCAGTCTCAGATGCCAAGGGAGTGTATTTGGTGCTTTGAAGTTACAAGACTTCTAAGACCACTTTTAAGGACCAAACCGGATTCTATTTCATAACCCTAGATCCTACTTTGTGTGGCCAAATGAGTCAAGGTTAAGCTCAACCCTTGATTCATGACTCATGTTTGGCACATCAATAGGGGTCTATATGGGAGGTCAATGGGCCCAAGAATAGAAAAGTACAAAGAGGAAGCAGTTCTGGAAAACTCTGCTCACAAAAGACAGAGGTAGGTGAAATATCAAATAGGAAAACAGCAGGTATGCTCACTAGAGAGAGCCACGACCTCTGTTGGAGCATGCATACTCTTCGAAAGCACCTCCTTGTCCCCAAAAGCTTGTTCGCTTGAGTGAGCTGAGGTCTCGCTCGAGAAAGCAGTCAACCTAGGGGTCCAGTGTGCTTCCTCGCTTGTGTGAACTGGATGCTCACTCGAGCGAGAGTTCCAATTTCTATTCCCCGTTTTCTTCATTCAAAGCTCATCAATTTCGTTCCAATCATCACAAAACTATCTCGAGCTAATAAAATCCCATCAGCTACTACCAATTCATCATCCATGGGCTATTGACCTTCCAAATGGGAGATCTCATCCATCAATGGCCAATCAAACCATAACAAGAGCATAAAGAGGTAGATCTAGAGATCAAGACATCCATAGAATAGATATTGACAAAATTCAAAAGGAAAGAACATACATTCTATGCTAAAAGGTGTATTGCACTTGCCTTTCATCATCAATAGAGGTCTCCTAGCTTGATCTTCAAGATCCAAGCTCAAATTCCCAATTTCAAGATTCTAAGCTCTCTAATTCTCACAACAGTCACTAAAAAACTAAGATTTCTACAGATCTACAACTCCTACACTCAAGTCCCAATGAGAAATTGCATAAGAGAAAGGAATTCTAAAAGAAGAATATCTAAAAGGAAATTAATCTGAGGAATGGAGGTTACCTTATTTTGTAGAGGAGAAGAAGACCTAGGAGAGAAGAGAGGTCTTCTAGCTTAGAGATGGTTGTAGCTTGGAGAGATCCTTGCTCCTTTGCTATAGAGAACCCTAGATCTAGGAATTCTTGTAGGGAATTTTGGAGGAAAATGGGAAGAGAAGAGAGGGAAGAAGAGAGAAATGGGAGGAAAAAAGTGTGTGTGTGTGAGAGAGAGAGAGAGAGAGAGATGGAAATGGCGTGGGATGGTTTGGGGGTTGTCTTATAGGTTTTGGTGAGGGTGAAATGACTAAAATGCCCCTTTGATTAATTGGTTTAGAGATAAGGCTTAGGGTATTTTGGGTATTTTAGGTGTATTGGCACAAATCTCAAAGAGAAACCCTTGATAAGTCCACAAAATTGTATTTTTAATTCATTATTTCATATAAATTTGTGGACTTAATTAAAATAAAATGCATCGAAATAATTCATTTTCGCAAAATCATGGAATTGGACTCTCATGGTTGAATTTAAGTAAAAACCAGTAAAAGTTACATAAAAATGCATGTCTTGGTGAAATTAGCAATTTCTGCATTATTGGGGCCCATGCATAACTTCGTTCTTTTTTATAAAAAAACTATCATTTCTGAATTAGTTTTTATTATTTTGTAGAAATTTAGAAATTGGGGCCCGCGAGAAGAGGAAAATCAAGAGAGAGAAAAGAGAAGAAATTCATGAAGTGGAGATCCCATGGGACCCACCCTATGGGAGTAAGTATTAAGGCAAGGTGGACATCCAAGAGGGGCCCATTTCTTGTTGCAGGTTTAAGACTAAATTCTGAAATTCAAAATTTAAATATTTTAGTTGATATGTGGGCCCAAGTGGAGAATTTCAAGAGGTAAGAGAAGAGTCCAAGCATCAAGTCTTTTCATAATTTGAAAAGTTGCAAAGCAAAGCATTATCCAATGCCAACAAGAAGTGCACGTCCAACACAATGCCAAGCCAAGCACTCACACGTCCAAGTTTCCCAAGTTGCAACAAAATCTGAAATTTTATATTTTAATTAATTTATCAAAGTGGGACCCTTTTGCTAGAGGAGCAAACGAATCAAGGAAATAAAGGTGGAGCCCAGTTTTTGGAAAGAGTAGTTGTGCAAAAAAACTTAAAAAGAGAAAACATTATCCAAGATGGGGAAGAATCTCTCCAAAACTTGTCAAAGAAGTTGCAAAATTTGTTGGATATATCCAAGATTTTCATGATTTGAAAAGTCTCAAATCTTGAAGTTACCTAAGGATGGAGTTGGACGTCTAACAAGGGGAGGCCCCAAATATCTCACGTGAACTCCTCTCAGCCCTATCCCATCTCTCTCTCATGTCACTCACTCCCCTTAATCCCTCTCTCGCGTCATTCTCTGTCTCTCTCTTTCCCCTTTCTCAATCTCTCTCTCTCTCAACCCACTCTCTCTCTCTCTCCCTTCACCCCCCCAACCCCCCACCCCCCCCCAACATCTCTCACTCACCTCTTATATGAGGCCAAAGAAAAATTGATTATTTGGTGAAGAAGAAGGATGGAGGGGTAGATTTCTTACTTGTTATCTAAGGAGAAAGGGTGTAAGTTAATTTATTTTTATTGACTGATTTTATGTGTGAGTAATTTTAATTCAACATATGATTTTTAATTTATTAATCTATTTTCTTTGTCTATATCTTTTTGATGCCTTATTTTCAAATGATATCGCATGCTTAAAGGCCGCCGAATACTGAAAATATTTGCATGAGACTAGTGTCTTTTTGAAATTTCTCAAATATTAATAAATCCAATTTTTCAGATTTTGAATCTTGAATGAAATTGCCCATATTTTCAGTATTAGAAAACAGCTAAACCCTGACCCTTAGATTGCAAGGCTAATTCAATTCTGAAGTTCACTTTAGTTATTTTTGAATTTTTAACATCTCAAATTGGTTTTCTAATTAATTTTATGGTGGATGCAGTTTTTAGCATAGGTTTATTAGACTAGGTTTCTAGTTGAGTATTTTTCTTTAATTCGAGTTGTTAATTTTTTTTATTTATAATTAATCTTTAATTAAAGTAGGATTTATGGTTTGTATAGACTTTTTATGGGATAGCACTATATTTCTAATAAGACAGCTACATTACGATCATTGGCTCCCTATGGATCAACCATGGACTAACCAGGATTTTAACTACATCGTGACAACCCTACATTTGGGGAAGCGATCAACCCTCCTAAAACTTATAAATTACTTATAGGGCTTCTAGCTAACTAATTAATCCTAAAGAGTCCATCTAACACCCTAAGAAATCTAAAAATCTCAAAAACACTCTAATCCTATAAAATATGCCTAATTCCTAGGAAAATACTAGTCTACCTTAACTATCCCCTACTAATTAGCATAGATATATATATATATAATTAGTTTAAAATTAGCATATAATTAGGCTAGTAAAGGGACGAGGTCTCACATTCCTCCCCTAAAGACATTTAGTCCCCAAATGTAAAAGTGAACATAGAAGCGTACCTCTGGTAGAAGGTACGGATACTTCTTCATCACTTGCTCTCGAAACTCCCAAGTCGCCTCTTTTAGGGTGTGATGCTCTCATTGGACTTTCACCCATGGAATGGTCCGCGTCCGAAGCACTTGATCCTTGGTGTCAATGATGGCGACTGGCTTCTCGATGTACGAAGCATTTGGCTAAATACTCAGGGTTGATGGTACAAGATGTGTGTCGAATCCTCCACGCATTTCTTCAACATTGAAACATGAAATACGTTGTGTATGCCCGACAACTCTGGAGGAAGTTGTAGCTTGTAGGCAACATCACCAATCTGGTTCTTGATCTCAAAAGGTCCTATGTATCTCCAAGCTAACTTACCCCTCTCGCCGAATTTGGGAGTACCTTTGGCTGGGGAAACTTTTAGGAACACTTTGTCCCCCTTTCGAAACTCAAACGGTCTCGTCCTGTAAATAATATTTTTATAAAAGGACAAGATAACTAGTTTGGTGCATTCTTTTAGAAGTGGTACAAAAGATTTACTTTCACATTACACCTCGAATAAAGGTAGACTAGCATTATGATATAGAAAAATTATTATATTTGGTAATATTTAAAAAATCATTTCTTTCAGCCCTGGTCCCTGACCCTTGAGGGTATGGTAAGGGCTTTGATATTGTAGGCCCACCATGAGCTTCGAGGCCTTTGGCTTTCCACGGCCCGGCCGGGTCCCTACCCTTTGGCAACCTTAGTCTTGCAGTAGGAAAGACACATGATATCTAACACAAACATTTATGTATTTTGAAATATATAAAGATTTTACACCAGAAAACTCAAGGTCTTTTTTCCTAAAGCTCAAGGTTTCACCATAAATCAAACTGCCGAGACCAAAATCCTTTAGTTGTCTTTGCCACTGTACAGTGGAAGAGAGGATAACAGTCTAGTGTGTCTTTCATAAACTAGTTTTGTTATCAACAGACTCTACTTTTCTGAAATTCATATGCTTGCACCATCACAAGTACTGAGGAATTGGCCATTCATTTGCAACCACCAATGGATGCACATCAACATCTTCAAAGACAATCCTTTGTTTTGGGTCTGGATGTAACATAAATATTTCAAGAAATAGAAAGGGGTAGGGTCAAAGTGCTTTAGTTGAGAACTCACCTTTGTAAAGAAGTGCTTCCTACAAGTACTTCAGGTGTGGATTGATGTCCTTCAAGATGGGTAATGGATTATTAACAATCTGGAAATAGGTGCAGTTTTCATATAAATAAAACATTTTACCAAAAAATATATACAAAGAAATAAAAGATGAAATAACAAACAAAAAATGGATGGTGGTTTCACAGCAGAAGTGGCACATTGTCGTAATTACCCTGTAGCGTGTCTCGCTGCTAGCTTACATGGGTTAAGACTCACCACAATAGAAAATTAAATGTCCCAAAACTGTACTTGTATGAATGAATGAGGTACTTCAATCAAACCCCAATTCGTAATTTTAGATCCGAAGTACAACTAAATCTTCTTAACACTACCAAGGTTGACGTCGACTTGGTGCATTACAGTTGGGGTTGACGTCGACCCTCAACACAGAAAATGAAGGTTGACGTTGACCTTACAAAAAAGTAAAAAAAAAAAAAGAAGGTCTTTTGGGCGAGAAGGCCAGTTTGGTGTGAGTTTGGCTAAAGTGACATTTTTGTGCAAAGGCCACCTAAAGTTTTTTTTTCTTTTTTTAATTTTTTTTGCAAGAATTTTAAGCTTCTAACATTTCCTAAAGTGAAAATGTTGCTTCTGTTGCGACCCTGGACCGGGTCCCCGAGCGGGCGAGCCTAATCCGGGATCGAGACTAATAATGGAAGAAGGCACACACAATCCAATACTATGAATTAATTTAAATCAAAACGTATACAAATCCATAAAAGATGCTACTCGTACACGAGATTTCCCACAGGTGTCTGCGGTGAGGATATCACAATCAAAATGAATATTTCTTTAAGTGTGGAAGCATGTAGCAAATCTAATTCATTCATTCATGTCCAAGATAGTACGATAGATAACACATTTATAACCAATATCAAAATGAGCAATGATCATTAGCTATTTCCCAAAAGAAAGTTAAAGTTTATATCAAGATCATTTAATTACATTTCCCCAAAAATAGAGGCCAACAAAGGCCAATAAAAACAAAATATCAAGTTCCCAAAAGAATAGTTAATCCTAACCCAAAATGTTACGTAACTCGGACACCCGAATGTCTAAACGACATCATCGGCATGCCACTCAACTAGACGTTGCGGTTCTCCAACCCCCTCCTCGTGCTCCTCCTCGGGGTAACCGACAACGGGACCTGAGTACCAAAGCAAAGGGTCAAACACGACAGTTTGGCAGGTGGGTGAAAAGACATATCAATAAAAGAAATTACCTTAGAAAACATTTAAACATGTTAAAACAATAAATTTCATAAAACAAAAGGAACATCTATTCAAAACATATATGCAATTTAAAACAAATAAGGTATCCAACGAACTCAAGGAAACAAGCAATATGGCAACCACACGAAGCTAAGTCCTCTATCACCAAAGTGACAAGAGCATATCGGGATGTTGACCTCAGTCACCGAAGTGAGGAGATGTAACATAAGTAACATATACATATACATAATAAATACAGGACATGACCACGGTAGCGAAATGGGCATCGGGAACCACAGTAGCAATCTGCGGCATCGGGACAAGACCACGGTAATAACCGGGTAGCGGGATCCAAACTGCAGCTGGCGGGACAGGAGGGGGATCTCCAAGTCGGTGGATCAGACCAACAAGGTTATCCAAGCTTAGTGGTGCCGACTCATAGGTCAAATATCGTAAATCAAGACATGTACAAATACATATAATGCACTTATTTAAACGGGCAGGAGGGGGTGCTTGAAGGCACAAATGTCATTTTAAACGGAAAGTGCATATCGGGACTAGCAAAATGCTATAGTTGCAAATTCAGTATTTTCGGGAATGATAAATCATAATTCAAGAAGAAATTCGGGACGAGTATCGGGATTCGAAATTCAATCAAAGTGAATAAAGGTCCCGTATGTCAAATTCAATAAAGTTGGTACTCCTTGAGTTTGAAGACATTCCGGGCTCTTTATACACCTTACGATTTTCAAAACATCAAATGAAAGCTTGTGATTTGGTTTCTTTCTCCAATAGGTGCTAAGCAATGGTTACAAGTCTTCCCACCACAATAGGGTTCTCAACCATCCTCTCTCAATCATTTACATGTTTAATTTATGCTCCTAGAATAGCCCCAAGTAAATAGTGCTGGTCGTTCGAGCGGACAAGAAGTTCGCTCGAGCAACGAGCTCTCTGGAATGGCATTCTGGGAGGTTCGCTGGAGTGGATAATGGGTTCGCTCGAGCGAACATGTTAGCTCAAGCGAACTACAAGTTCGCTTGAACCAATGAGGTTCTGTGAGGATCCTGTGAGAGTTCGCTCGAGCGAATCAGGGGTTCGCTCGAGCGAACCTGTTGGCTCAAGCGAACAAATAGTTCGCTCGAACTAACAAGGTTCTGTGAGAGCTCTGATGTGATTCTGGGAGTGTTCGATCGAGCGAAGAATGGTTCGCTCAAGCGAACTGTCTACTGGAATGGTTCGGATCCTGTTCTGGACACTTCGCTCGAGCGAACTGCCCAGAAATGGATTCTGGACAGTTTCTGCTCTCTTATTTTTCCTCTTCTTCTCACAACTCCTTTGAGTCCCATTTCTCATCAACATGAGAGGATCAAGTCTTCTTCTCACAACATTTAATTCATCACCTAATCTCCATAAACATCAATTAAAACACCTTTTTCTTCTCAACCACATTCAACCACAAAGAGGAGAGAAACAATCCACAATCGCAAGGAGTCATTTAAACTTCAATCAAGCAATACATGAAGAGCTAACAACCACATTTTCAAACAATAAATGAGTTAGTAAAACTCTTAATGAGCATTCATTTCAAGCCAATGCAAGACAATAAAAACAAGTAAATCATGATAATTCAACACATTTCTCATAAAATCATTTAATGCACAAATCATCAATTCATCCACTTACTTCAAGGTCTCTAATCAACAAATCAAGCTCCTAATCACCACTCCAAGCTCAAGACCACAATCTCTACAAAAACCCTCAAAACACACCCTAAAATAGATAAAACACACCCTAAAATAGATCAAACAATGAAAAAGGTAGAGAGAGCTCACAAAAAATGAAAATGGAACTCCTCAAGGACTAGAAGAACACATATCTAAGAGATTAGGGAGAGAGCTTACTTAGAAGGTCCTCTAATGGCAAGAGCTAGCTCAAAGAAGATCTTGGAGATGGAGGTTTCTTTCACAAATGCTATCAATGAAAAGCTCTCAATGAGAGGAAGAGAGTAATGGTCTTCATTTCTCAAGAGAGTAAAGTTTCGTGGAGATTTAGTGATGGGAAGCAAGAAGAAGAAAGAAGCAAGGAAAACCCTAGACAAGGGTTGCTCTTGGGTTGGAAAAGAGAAATGAAGGAGATGGGTTCACCTTATATATGAGCAAATGCAAGTGGGCTCCACCACTAGAAAACTTGGAAGGATGAAATAGTAGTTTTTAGGACCTCGGATAAAATCGACAAAGAAGGAAGAAATGATTGTCGAAATTTTATAGTTTCCAAAAAGTATATGTTTTCACGGGTTTCGGGAATATCAAACATTGGGTACAGATTTTGTGTAAAAAGATTTTTGCCCTTGAAGCTAGGAAAGTCGGGTTTCGAGATTCGGGACGGGAATGAGATCACCATGAAAGTTGAAGAGGTTAAACGAGATTAGTAAAACAAGATAAAAACACAAATCAATGGAATCTCGAGTAATCCCCAAGTAAACGCAAAGTCATAAAAAGGAACCCCAAAAAGGCCCCACTAACACAAAGGCACTCAAAATTCCCAAAACTATAACAAGGCTATTCTAATCCAAACTAAATCAAAATCCACTAAACACACTTAGAGCTAACACACGATTTAATTAGCACTAAACGAGGTCACTCGGGTCGGGGTCTTGCATCCTCCACCCCTTGGGATATTTGGTCCACCAAATAAAATACAAAACTCACCTCAGGTAGAAGATGTATATACTTCTTCTGCACTTAGTCTCGTAATCCCCATGTTGCCTCTTCCGGTCCATGATTCTCCCAAAGTACTTTCACCCACTGAATAGTCTGTGTCCTTAATTCTTGTTCTTTTGTATCAATGTTCTGAATAGGCTTCTCGACATAGGTGGCATCTTCTCTGATTTCCAACGGTTCATGCCGGAGAACATGTGAAGGATCAAAAAACATACTTCTTCAACATAGACACATGAAAAACATTGTGTATGCCAAAAGTTCAAGTGGTAAGGCTAATCTATAAACCACATCACCAAATCTTGCTCACAATGTCGTAAGGTCCAATGTATCTCCTTGATAACTTGCCTTTCTGCCCAAATCTCAATGTTCCCCTAGTAGGTGACACTTTCAAGAAAACCTTGTCTCCTTCTTTGAACTGTAGATCCCTTCTGTGAGAATCTGCATAAACTCTTCTGTCTACTCCGGGCTACTTTCAGGCGTTCTTGAATCTACTTTACCTTGTCACCGGTTTCACTCACCATGGCTAGCCTATGTAAACTGTGAGTACCAACTTCTTCCCAACAAATAGGTGTCCTACACCTTCTGCCATACAATGCCTCAAAAGGAGCCATTTCAATGCTTGAATGGTAGCTGTTGTTGTAAGCAAACTCACACAACGGTAGTGCTCTCATCCCATTGGGTCTTGAAGTCTAACACATAAGCACGAAGC
>QPKB01000561.1:0-26444 GCA_003546025.1 Camphora micrantha
GAAAAATCTCAAGACTATTGTTGTGAAATACCTTCTCCGACGACCGGTGGAGCGCTTTCCGTCTCCATAAACTCGTCCAAAGTATCGCAGAAAGCTACATCCATGGATGGCTCGAAGTCGTCAGAATCCTCTGGCAAATCAGCTGATAAAAAAGGGGGGAGAAACGTCAGCAAAATTTAGCAAAGAAAAGAAAATGCCAAAAAAAAGGGGGAAGTAAAGAAGTCGTACCAGGAGAAGATTTTGGGTCTACTCCAGAGTCCCTTGGCTCTTCCTCAGATGCCGTAGTCGGATCCGTCGCCGCCTCATCGGCCGGGGCCTCAGGCATCACCAAGACATCATCCTCTGCAAAAAGAAAAGAAAGCAGTGGATCTAAACAAAAATCTCTCAAAGAACAAAAAAAGAGAGAAGCAGAAAAAGGAAGGGAAAGGATCATACCATCGTCGGCTTTTTCCTCTCGACTCCTCTTCTCTGGAGGCTCTTCAGCATCTCCCGAGATCTCCTCATCAATGGTAAGAGGGACTTCCACGTCAGGAGAATCTTCGCACTGCTTCTTATGACGGTACTATCCTCTCTTCCTCTTGCTCCTGCGGGTCGGTTTACCTGAAGAACCTGCCCCGCTATCAAAGTCAGGCTTCTCACCAGAGTCCTCACTGGATGGTCCGCTCCTGCCAGTGGACCCCATGGAAGTTCTCCTTCGTTCCGCTTGCCTCCAAGCGTCGATCTCAACTTCCTCCTCCTCCAGCTGTCTCAGGACCTCACCAGGTACCTCTTGCACAGCTCCAGATCTGACGACATCCCGGCCCTTGAGAAAGCCTATCCTATGCTTCTCTCCAGAAAGGAAGGCCAAAACCTCCTCTCGCCGGACGCCGTCTGATCTACCAAGACCCTTCCCGGAAGATTGCTTGACATTGAGCTCCTTCTTGGAAAGCCCCCGGTACGCTGAGAAGCTCTCCACGAACCATTTCGCGAAGCCAGCGGTCCGGAAAGTGGGCAGCTCAGGATAGGAAATCATGGCGGTAGTGTCCTCCGCACTGTAAAAAGCCCATGCATTCCTCCCATCCTGAAGACCCCCAAAACGCTTCACCATGCTCGAAGGCGCCCCTACAACGCCTTGGGAGAAGCCCAACTGCAACGCAAAACGAGGAGGAACATACGGCTGGATGTCAACAAAAAGATGTCGACGGTACACCATCGTACCAACACGTATGTTAAAAAGCCATCCCTTCTCTGCGTTCGTCAAAGAATAGTGTCTTCCCGACCCTGCTCTGGTAGAATCGCGGGAGATACCAAAATCAAAAGCCTTCTTCCGCAGACCGGGAGAAAGCTTGACTGAAGACTGCCCCATCTCGACGTCCCTGAGCCGTCGGATCCTCAAACGGGCAGACAAAAGAGATTCGGAAACGGCTTTCCCTCTAGCCAACCGAATCATAAACGGGTCATCATCCTGTGCAGCACCTAAACAGTGGAAGCCCGGACAGTGGTACACAAACCACGAATAGAAAATATGGGCTGAAAATACCCTATTCATAAGGAGCCCAAGCCGAACCAAGAAAGCAACAGCCTGCAGTTCGGTGCACAAATAGGAGTAAAGAGCAGGCACCAAAGCAAGCTGCTCTCCGAACGCCATCTGACAAGCCGGAAAATACAGTGCGGCCTGATGTGCGTTCCATCTCCTCCAGCAAAAACTGCCTCACCTAGCCAGTAAGTGAGGTAAACAGCAAGATCTCTCCGCAGCGCAATGTCAGGACAAATGGCGTCTGTGCTTGTAAGAAAATCCCTCAAATTTTCTCGCTTAGCGGAGATCTTCTTCGGGTTCTTAGCCCTGGCTTCCTGGGACATACTCTCAGAAGCATCCCCACCGTCAAAGAAGTTGGAAGACAAAGAGCTGAGACTCCTCCAACTACTGCATCGGACTTTCGAGCCCTCCTTCTCCTTCAAAAAATCATAGAAGGCGACGAGCTGAAAGTACAGGATCCTAAACTCCTCCGACTGCTCCTCAAGGAGACTGTCAATAGGCATAAACTCCTCATAGAGTTTGCTGAGGATAGGCAACCCGGTGGTAGCGCTCAATTCCTTCAAGGAAAAACCAATTTCACCGTTCGCGACAACGAAGGTGTTGGTCTGTGGAAGGAAAGACTCCAACATGGCCATGAAGGCCTCATCGGAGAAAACGACGGTTTGCCGAAAAGCGCGAACCGCATCAAAAACTTCAGCCTCCTTCAGAATGGCGCCACCAATCTGCAGGATGTGATCAGTCCATGACTCCCAGCCCGAGTCAGCGCTGAAGTGGCCGCGAAGCCGAAAGGGGTTCACCCAATTACTGCCATCACCGCTAAAAATGCCAAGGCCCACCGGTCTCAAATCGACTGATGGATGATTAGAACCTTGGTAACCGCTGGCTGGCATCAACATGTCCATACGGACAGGCGACTTCTCTGCATAACAGGGAGGGCCGCCAACAAAAATCCCGGTCTTGACCGCATTGGTCCTCTTCACCCAGCTTGGAGGATCTTCTCTTTTAGAGCATGTGGGAGAAAGACTCATGATCGAGATAGTGCGATCAAAAGTCGATCGGGTAGAAATAGTTCTCTCCTCACCATCAGCTGTGTAAGAGAACTGAAAACATCTCCTTTGGAATGATGAGTCATCAGGGACAGCATCACCAAAGAAAAAGGTAGGCTTGGGCACAACGCTCTGATCGTCCATGATCCAAGGACGATTGCTTGCCATAATTTTATAAAACTCCTCATCCTTGAGAGCGATCAATCGCTGTCTCATCTCATCTCGGTTGAGCAAGTCGCATTCTTCCAAGTTCGTCTCCACATAACGAACTTCTTTCCAAGCCTGTTGAACGGCCGCATTGGAAAATCTGGCAGATCGGCGAGGTGCATCAGTAACAAGGCCCTTACCCTTGTTCGTTCTGGAGGAACCACCTGCAAAAGTCAGAAAGGAAGAAATCAAACACCAAATGACAGAATTTTGCTAAAAAAAAATCCTAGCGAAATTTTGGCATGGTTCCGGGGCAATTTCGAAGAAAAGGGAGGCACCCCGAAAAAGAAAGGAAGCTTAAAGATGAGCTCAACATTGCTGCGAGCTTATAATCAATGAAGGATTCTCGAAGAAGACTCGAATTCAAACATTGCTGCGAGATCAAGCCTTTCTTCTCAAATCTTCGCAAGATCAGAAAAGAGCTCAACATTGCTGCGAGCTCAAAATTCCAAAACTTGCAAAGCTCCTCGAAATTCTGCGAGACTGGAGAAGTGGGCTCAACATTGCTGCAAGCTCCAAAAATCCCAAGACTTGCAAGAAAATTCGAGGTATGCATCGTCATGCTCCCAATTCCATTTACCAAAAATCATGCATAAAACCATCATGCATTAGATGCTAGGAAAACTTTGACAAAAGTTTGACCAATTCCAACACAATTTGGTCAAAACCAATCAAACTTTGTATAAGTCAAAATCCATGTTGACTTGACCTAGAAATTCTAGCCTTTTACCTTGATGCATTAAAAAAAAAAAAAAAAAGAGAGAGAGAAAGAATGCATGATCATCTTGAATTGCATAAACCTCATATCATGGTGAGCAAAAAAAAAAAAAAAAAAAAAAAAGCGAAAAAAGAGAAAAAAAAGGGAAGAAATAAAAAAAGAAAAGAAAAGAAAAGCAGAACGTGCACAAAAAAAAAAAAAGAAAGAAAGAAAGCACGTGGAAAAAAAAACACAGAAAAAAAAAGAGGAAAAGAAAACACGTGAAAAAAAAAGAAAAAAAAAGAAGAGAAATAAAAGAAAAGAAACGAAGGAAAAAAAAAAAAAAAAGGAAACTTTCCTACATCTACATGGGGTTTTTCTTGGAAAAAGAAGACCTACTTGAAGCCATGGAGAAGAAGAAGAAGAAACTTGAAGATCCTTGAGAAATTCTTGGAGCACTCTTGAAGGTTTTTTGCAAAAAGAAAGCAACAAGAGAAAGAAAACCCATCTCCATTGCTTTTATAGAAAAAGCAAACCAAAAGAGGAAGGGAGGAGAAAAGCAAGGAGGCAAGTGCTAAAAATTAGCAAACTTCCTAAAAGAAAGGGAGATTTGAGATATTCTCTCCTAAAGAGGAGATTCTTGAGAAATTCTCTCCAAAAAGAAAGGGGATTTGAGAAACTTTCTCCCAAAGAGAGATACTTTGAGAAAATCTCTCCCAAAATCAAGGAAACTTGAGAAATTCTCTCCAAGTAAGGATATTTTTAGATATTCTCTACACAAAAGGGATATTTTTAGATATTCTTTACAAAATGACACCACATGAGATCTAAGCCATTTTTAAAAGCTTAAGGTCCCATGGGTTAGCCCATATGAGCCAGGTTTGACCACCTAGGCACTAAAAGTGGCTTTTAGTCAAAATTTCTCTTACCAAGAGCATACAAAAATGGTTTCATGCCTCTCTTGAGTTGATTGGACCATACAAAAAATTCCGAGCTTCATAAGCTTCCAAAAGAAACCCAACCATCCAACCCCATGCACCAAATCAAGCCACAATCTTGAAATTGACATTCCACAAAAAAACAAACCACTCCAATGGACCCAAAATTGTCCCAAAGAGTGACCAAAAAACCAAACCATGGTCCCCTAACTTGCCACATACAGCTTGTTAGGTCACAAGGCCGAAACCAAAAAACCAAAATCCCGACCCCCTAACTCGCCACATACAGCCTGTTAGGTCACAAGGTCAAAAAACCAAAAACCTTCTTAACCGCCTAAAGTGCCACATAAAGCCTTTAGGTTCACAAGGTTAAAAGGGAAAACCCAAAACCAAAAACCCATATCCAAATGTCATTTCAAAATCCTTGCCTTGAGACGGTACATGACCCCTCTCATTACCGCGAAATCCATTGGAAGCTCAAAAAGCAACTCCATCAAAAGAAAAACGCTCAAGACTCTTGGTCAAGCAAGAAGATCTCCTTCAAATTCTCTTCGAGGCACACCGACTGCCAGAGCTGCCCACCTCGTCGCTGTACCTCGAGGGGGCATTTGTTGACACCAAAAAATGTCACTATATCCCTTCAACACCAAAAGCTACATGGAGCCACATCCTGCCATAAATAGGAAGGCGCCACTTCAAGCACCAGATCTTGTCAGAATCAAACAAAAACTGCAAGATCCTTCAAAGCAACCAAAAGAGGGGTACACATGAAGTTTCGGGCCATTTCAACATCATTTGGCTTAACTTCACTCCTCCGACAGCCAGACAAGGGCTCCCGGCAGCGACAGTGTCAAAGACTTCAAAACTTCGATCAGAGCCTACGGATGGTCTCAGAATACCTCCAAAAGGCCCCATGCCAAATTTCAAGTCAAACGGACGACGTTTGACCCTTCATCAACTCTCGGGAAGCAAAAACAGGCCTACCGACAGCGGAGCACCCCGGAATCATGGCGTCCAAATTGGAGCTAATGGATCATCTCAAAATGACTCCAATAGGCTCCCTGTCAAATTTCAGGTCAAACGGACATCGTTTGGCCTAGTTTCAAAGCTCGGCATTTTCCTCGAGGTGAAATCAAGGCGAGCATTTGCGGGACCCCAAAAGGCTTCAAAACTCAAACCAAAGCCTATGGTTGGTCCTATCTACTGCTCAAGAAGCTCCACGTCGAATTTCAGGTCATTCCGACATCGTTTGGCCTAGTTTCAATCCCTGACAAAAATCGGCAAAACCGCACAACAAAGTCTTCGGCTTTCCAGAAAAATAGGAAACTTTGTGCTCCGATTTGCGTGGCTTCTCATCGGGTTTTCTTCAAGAGAATCAGGCCAATAAATGAGGGGAAATGTCAGGAAAAAATCAGAAGAAAAAAGAATGAAAAAAGATCGAAAAACGGCGAAGAAAAGGCGACCGAACGGCGACCATTCAATGGGCCCGAAGCCCATGGTCGCCGGCGACCATGGGTGCATGGTCGCTGGCGACCATGGAATTTCCGGTGACCCAAAAGTCGCCGGAAACCCCTTTTTTCGGGTACTTTTCGCGTTTCGAGTTGATTGGCCCCTATGATTTTTCCAAAATCTGATTTTTCGTGCATGAAATCCGTCGATCTTCGTCAACATCACGGATTCGCCGCCGAAATCATTGGATGATCATTAGATGCCTCGAAATCGCCAACCGGCCGACAAAGAAAGCACACTTTCTGCCCGCCCGATCGTAAAATCGACAGGACAGATGTTGCCGGCACGTTGACATTAATCAATGTCTGAAATTGCATCGCCATCCGACATCAAACAGCATGTGGATCCACCGGCGATCATCGCAAGAAGAATTCCAAAAGACGCGGCGCGGCCCGCGACTCTTCAAGCGACTTGGCGACCAATTAATGAGGTTAAATGACCCGTTTTATGACAAGTTAATGCGGTCATTAACTCATTATTTTGGACGGCCCAATCAAAAGCAAGCAAATGGGAGTTACAAGTCAGAGGATTTATGGCATTAAAGCCATGAAACTCCTCCCATGATGGGGATTGAAGGCAATTAAAGGCTCATTATTCTCCATCGGCCAATCAAATTCAAGGAAAAAGGAGTTACGAAACAAGTAATTTAAAAACTTGTAACTCCTCCCATTATGAGCATTAATGCATTCAATGCTCATAAACCCTCCTAAATAGCTACCAAAGGCCTATAAATAGGAGGGCATTCCAAAGGGAAAGGATCCGGATCTAGCTCTCGCTCTCCCCCCGACGAAGACAAAAAAAATCCAGAGGCCCTGCAACTCTGCTGCAAAGACCACCAAAAGGTGATTGAAGCACCCTTGGGGGGCCACCCCCCCAAGGACCTCCCTTCTTCTACCAACATGGCTAAAACGTGGCTTTTCAGCCCGTTTACTTAGCTTTTTATCGGATATAAGACCTTCTCTTGGTCTTTGTCCTTTAAAAATCTGAGGTTAGAAAGCCAAGCCAAGAATCCAAGCATCGTGTTCTCATCTGCATGGACGATGGAGGAGCCCATACATGACTCGCGACCGTCGATCTGAACGTGTCCCCACAATCGAATGAGAAGTCAGATTCCTTTTCTTGATTTCTATTGTACTTTATTTTTCTTTTAGAGACAAAAATCACAATTCTTGTCTTTCATAACGGATAAGACTTATAAATCGCCTTTCACGGCAACAAATGAAATCGCCTTTCACGGTATTAAAAAAAAAAACCTTTGTCTCTTTTCTTAAAATATGTGTGCAATAGAAACTAGAAAAAGTTTCATTTCCCCTTTCTACTTGTGAAGGTGGATCTTCGGATCACCGTTTCTAAATTCCAAGTAGAAAAGTGAAATTGGCATACCCGTACAAAAAAAAAAAGATGTTGATACCCTTTATCTTTTCTTCTCCTCCCCTCCGCCGTACCCCAAAAGACCCGGGGCGGAGGCAGCGGGAGAGAGGGAAGAATCGGGTCCATCAAATCCCAAACATCATCATCGATATATTTTAAAAATGCTATCATCTGAACCTTCCAATACGTATAATTTGACCCAATTAACAAAAGAGGCTTTATGGTGGAGGATCCTTCTTGTTTGAATTCCATACTCTAGATTTGATTGATCGTTTCACACAATATCTTAGTATGACCCGCTTTGATACCAATTGAAGGTTTTAAAACCCCAAATTCTATGGTTTAAGGTCCCAAATTAGATCTCCAATATGAAATTCAAACAACACTAACAACAACAATCAATCAATCACCACAAGAGAGACAACGATATACATGGAAAAACACCCAAACAAGGAAAAAAACCACGGGCCCTGGAACTCAATCCAGGAAAGAGATCAAACACTAACAATTCGAAGATTACAAGAGAACTTACAACCCTCCCCAGTTGAACAACAACCTAAGGACTGTAGAACCTTATGCCGGAGCCTCGCCGTTCATCTTCTCTCGTGCTTGACTCTCCGTCTACACCCTCAAAGCAACTCCGAGATGAAATGAACCAAAGATAGAAGAAATAGACTCTAGAGATGGAAATCTCAGCTCAAAATAGATGAATTTCTCTAGAGAATGAAAAGCCCTCTGTCAATGTTGGCAGCAGTCCTTGAATATCTAAGAAAGGTTTTTAGGGCAAAATATAACAACCCTTATATAGTAGAACCACTAGGGTTTGCCCAAAATAGAATTCTGTTATGAACGTTCGAACTCTTTAGTGAAGAGTTCGAACTCTCATGCTTTCTAAAAAATGGCCCGAGATCTGTTGGCAGGCAACATTCAAACTCTTGAGCTGAGAGTTCGAACTCTTGTGCTTTTTGGAAAATGGCCTGGGAACTTTTAGCAGGCAACGTTCGAACTCTTGTGCTGAACGTTTGAACTCTGGACAGCAACGTTCAAACTCTTTTGCTGAATGTTCGAACTCTGGGCCTTTTGGAAAAACTGGCTTGAAAAGGCTTTGGACAACAATGTTCGAACTCTGCTCTGAACGTTCTACCTCTAGATAGCAACGTTCAAACTTTGGACCTCTCGGAAAAACTGGCTTGGAAAGGCTTTAGACAGCAACGTTCGAACTCTGCTTCTAAACGTTTGAACTCGGGACATCATCGTTCGAACTCTGCTTCGAACGTTCTAACTCTGCTTCTGAACGTTCGAACTTTGGAGCTCTGGTCTTTGGTTTGCAGGCTGTACTCCCATGGGATTTTGCAGTCCATTCTAGAAAAATGTAAAAAACATAGACCAAATCCAAGTTTTGTCCAATCCCATGAATTATGCCAACACTCAAAACCTTAAAAAACCTTACAAAGACATCATATGACTCGATGCATCATGATTCTCAGTTGCATAACCAAGTCAACTATCGTATGAGATTGTACCGGCGAGTTCTAACAAGTGGGAGTACGTGAGATGCAGGGGCGGCTCCATGAATTCAAGTCAGTGGGGTCAACAAAAGACATATCTTCCTCAAATCGAATAAGTTTATTTTCTCCTTTGTTGACATCTATCATCTACTTTCAATAATTCGACAAACATAATATAAAATTCTCTAATAATCTATTTTCGAAAATCCGACAAAGATAATATTGATTTCTCAAATAAAAATAAATATAAATTTTAATACATTATTACTAGTAGCTCTTAATCCAAAATTCAAACTCAAATACATAAACTTCTATAGCTGCTCTCGACGGATTTTCATGTGTTAAAATTGTTGCATAATAGCTTCAGTATCAACACTTGCAAACACATCATTTTCAATATATGTGACCAAACAATCCTTCATTCATTGATCTCCCTTCGGTTATGCAACCTGTTCTTTACATACTACATTGCTGAAAAAGCTCTTTCTATAGTTGTAGTTGCTACTGGTAAAATCAATGCTAATTTTAGAAGCAAATAAACCAATGGGTATACAATATCCTTCTTTGTCTTGACTAATTTTCTAGCAATGTCACTAATTTCTTTAAGTTCTAAAAACTCGTTTTTAGAGCGCATATTAACAATGTAGTTTTGAAGATGATGGTCAAGTGTCACAAGGTCTATTGCGGAAAAACCAGAAGGATAAAACCAAGCAAGACGAACCAACCTTTCTTTGTCAAAAGCAAAAATGAATTCGTGGGATTCAAGCAAGCCACATAAAGAAGCAACTTAGTATTAACCTATGTGAAACGGTTGTTGAGATCTTGGAGTTGCATATTGATGATTTTGTAGAATAGTTCGACACGGTAGAGATGTAAATTTGTAATTTCTTTTTTTTTTTTTTTTTATATGGTTCAACAATCGGTATGGTATCAACAATATGAATCTTCTTCCTCTTCTGCTTTTCTTCTTTTCTTCTTTCCAAGGGCTGAATGACTGAGATAAAGGCTACGAGTAATTAGGGTTTTGTTTGGGGGAATAACTTATTTTGGGGGAACTGATTGTAACACACTTATAATCTAAAAATGGATTTTTTTTTCCAAAATAAACCAAGTGCTACAGTGGGGTCAAACTCTTAAATTGAGTGGGATAAATTTTTTTTTTAATATAATTTCAGATCTCAGTGGGGTCAATTGACCCCACTGTGAACCAAGTAGCGCCGCCCCCGGTGAGATGTGAAAGTGAGCTTCATACCTAGATAGGAGTGAAATCTTAACATTAAAATGATCTTATTTACACACAATTTTCATACCTCATTAACACATCAAATACATAAAGTGCAAATAAACCGGATAAAATGTAATAATTATGTACGTAAATCATTTCCACATATGTAAATGACTGCATGCAAAAAGACCCTAAATGACCTCAACCATTTTTTGAAGCTATTCTCATGCCAATGCAAATATTCAAAGATGTAGATAACAGTTCTGAGATCTTACCAAACAATAAAAAATGAAGCAAATATGAAACGGGCATATTTCAAATGAGAATATTTTAATTATTTTTCAATTATTTAAAAGGACAAATTACTAGGGTCCAATCAGAATTTATTGCTGCAAATCCACAATCAAGATGAAATTACATGAAATTCGCTATTCTATATTGTCAACTTTCTAGAAAGAAATAGAACGTTTTAGAATCCTCAATTCAATGAAAGCAGGATTTCTTACAATGGCCAGTCATCGGGATTGCTTGAGGATTGGTCTTGTCGATCCTTCCCACGTGTTGTGACTAGGGTGTTACTTTCTGCACCCACTCTACTACCAGCCTACTCACCTAGAGCACAGAGTACTAGACAAGAGTGAGTATTTAAATCTAAACAAAAAGGCAAAATCATGATTGCTTCTTTTGAGGGTACAGACAGCCAGCAGTATCCAACAAATGATTTTGACTGTTCATTGCCTGTCTCTTTGTACTAGAGATGGCCTGGTCAATTACTGGCCACTATGGCTGTAGTTTTGATGACTCTATTCTAATGGCAAGCCTTTTGAAGATGTGGAATGCACTTATTAGTCTTAATCTCCATAGTGACTGTGCTATGGGTCAAAATGGCGTTCACCTTTAAGCCAGTCAATCTCAACCGTCCAAGACTTGCATTAACCGTCCAAGACTGTGCTATGGGTCAAAATGACGTCTAGCTATATGGAGATTAAGTCTTAATCTCCACAAGTCTTAATCTTCCTTGATCAACAGTGACTGTGCTATGTATCATTGCATTTCTTTGGCTCCCCACTGATGAAGTGGTAATCTTTTCAATTATCAGAGGCTCTTGTGGATCAAAAGTAGGTGTAGACACCTCATTTGGCCCCCTACGATAGCATTAAACACCTATCATATATAATGGTGCCCCCATTTCACACATAATTGAATGGTTAATGGTATAATTAAAATTAATTAATGACGATGAAGATGCTTGTTGATAATTTTAGACTTAGTTCGATAATCCCTAGATATTCGTGAGAGAAAAAGAAGAATCGCGTCGAGATCTCTAGTCCAATCCACTACTCATACAAAGAATGGACTACAACACTATCCAAGCCCCTTCCAGACCACATAGAACACACTTAGGTTGTTCTTAGAGAGATTACACTTAGTTTGCCTAAGTACGATATGATTAGTATGAGTTTGGAGGTTAGGACCATTGATCCAGATATCCCCATTTTGTCCAGAACTCTAATCATTAGGATGTATAGACCAAAAGATTCTACATTCCGAGAGCTTTCCAACGATATGTGGAACGTCCAATTCCGACAAACGGATCAAAAGATATGGCCCTCGGAAGATTGCCCTAGGAACCCCACCAAAAAACACACTTGGGCGCGCACACAGGTGCGCCCATGTCCCAAAAATCCACTTGGGCGCACACACAGGTGCCCCTAGCTCCCCGGTTGCCCTTATAAGGCACTTGAGTGCATACTTAGGTGAGTTCCGCTTTATCTTTCATAGTTCCGGCCGGACCTTAACCCGAAAACAGAAGAAACCCGAACCATAAACCCATTTAACCCAAAGGGTGACATGGGCGCACACACAGGTGCGCCCAAGTCCTAAAATCCACTTGGGCACCACCCTAGGTGCGCCGCCCAAGTCCCCAATCATCTTGAAAAATGCACATGGGCTCCCCCACTGATGTGCCTAAGCCCAGTCTCTATCATTTAGTCCGAATTAGATCTGAAAGTAGACCGAACCAAACCCTAAGCACACTCGACCCTGAAACCAGACATGGGCGCAGCTGTGTGTGCGCCCAAGTCAGGTGCGCCCAAGTCAAGGAAACCCTAAAATCACCTAGGTTTGCGTGAAGTCTCTAGAAAATCGTGCCTACAACAACCCTAACCCCTCCTCCACGCCAAAAACCCCTATATAAAGACCTCTCGTACCATTTTGCAAGGGGAGGCTACAAAAAAAAAAAAAAAAGAACAGAGAGAAAAAGAGAAGTAAAAAAATAGAGAGAAAGAGAATAGCCACAAGAAAAAGAATTTTAGATCTAAGAGAAGGGAAGAAAAGGAGCATTCTGGTTTTCAAGATCAGCCATGGAGAAGGCATCCAAAAGCCATGGATGTTCACAAAAAACTTCGATCTAGGACTTAAAAATGCAAACCAGTATTTCTAGATCCATTTCTTCTTGATTAGTATTCAGTGTCATTATTAGTAGAAACATGCTTCGGATCATCTATTCATCATAGATCTGTATTTATAGCAGTATTTTACAGTAGATCTGATATTTTAGCATATCATTTTTAGTAACATGCATAGGATCATTCATAGGCTATTGATCTGCATCGTTTTCATCATCCTGAACTCGTGATTAGAATAGATCTTGCATTCATGTCATTTTCATTGGGAAAAATCTAAATTTGAGAAAGAAAAAGTGCAACAGAACACTTGGGCGCAACTGTGGGTGCGCCCAAGTCCCTGCATATGGGCTTTAACCCCGATTTTCATATCGCATGCACTTCGTTTTTTAGGTCTGAATTCATTCTCATACATATTGATATCAGGACCTTCGGATCTGTAACTTTGTGTTCTGGATCAAGAGAAAAAGCATTAAGAAAAGAAACAAAAGAGGAAGAAAAGTGCAGAAAAGCACTTGGGCGCCCCTACAGGTGTGCCCAAGTCCATAGGTAGGGCTTTGGCCTCGATTTTCCGTTTCACGTGCATTCCGCTTCTTAGATCTGAGTCCATCCTTATATAAGTTAATATTAAAGCCTTCGGATTTGTAAAGAAGCATTGAAAGAATTGAAAAAGGACTAAATATATTGCTAAAAAACAAAGAAGAAAGGGAAAACCAGCCACTTGGGCGCCACCATTGGTGCGCCCAAGTCCCTGCAAAGGGATCCATCCCCTGAATCTTAGTCCTTGCACTACTGTTTCAAATCCGGAAGTTCTGATATTAATAATTCCTATTAGAACCCTGCATTTAGTCACAAATTGTTAGAAATCGCATCGGAATATTGTCGAACATTAGAAATACATTACAACCAGTAGAGAGTGACTTGGGCACCATTGTGTGTGCGCCCAAGTCCTGCAGAGACACTTGGGCGCCCCTCCATGTGCGCCCAAGTCCCCAGTTCGTCTCCCGGCCCGCATTTTCCATATTTCACATTTCATTTAACTTGTTGCTGCATCTCTGTGATGGCTATGACCGATTATTGAACTTCTAGACTTCGAATTATTGAATCATCACACTTTAGTTTAGGTTGCATTAATATTGCATAAAACACCAAAAAAAAAAAAAAATCATAAAAGGATAAAACTCTTCCCTTCTCATCTTACTCTTTAGTAATTAGAGAAGAGAACCCAAAAAAAAAAAAAAAAAAGATTAAAAGAAATAGAAACATCAAAAAAAAAAAAAAAAAGAGTAGATAGTAAGTAGATGAGCCTAGGTTATTGTATTTGTGCCTAAGCAAATTAGTACACTCTAAAAAAAATAATACTTAATCAAAACACTTAATCCAACCTTAATTAAGAAGACCTAATTAAAACATCAAATTCAACCTTAATTAAAACCATTGATTTGAATCCCAATTTTCAAACTCCAATTAATTAAACCTTAATTAATCAACCCCGATAAAACACCTTAACTAAAATCCTTAATCAAAACCCTTTAAACAATCCCTAATTAATAAATCTTAACCACTCAAAGCATTAATTAAAATCACAATCAATAAGTTTAAACAATAAATCTTTAATTCAAACCCTAATTGACAAAGTCAAATTAATACGATCATAACTTGAACCTCAAACTCAAATCAAACTTTAATTCAAACTTTAACCAACACAATTATAATTGACGACCCCACCTAAATTCAGACTCTGCGACCTTAGTCAAGACTTCATTAAAACGATAGACAATTCTCATCCAAAGAATAAAGACATCTCTTAACCGATAAACAAGTTATAATACCCGAAATTGACATAGAAATACCCGAGAAATCATCGAACTAGTATCCACTCAACAGGCGGACACTTGGGCGCCACTACAAGTGCGCCGAAGTCACCCCAGATACCTGGGCACCTACACAGGTGCGCCCAACCCCTTGATCCGACCCCGCTTTGGTCACATTTTGTCTTACGAACTCCAACTACAATCACACTCAAAGAGCAAAGACTTGAAACCAACCCAAAACCCAAGATTTATTGACATAGGTCACCTGAATATCCAAATTTAGGTGAACGAATCTAAGAAAGAACAGAAACTCACAGACCGACCACTTGGGCGCCACTGTAGGTGCGCCCAAGTCACCCAGAAGCACTTAGGTGCCACCACGGGTGCGCCCAAGTCCATTTCTAGCCCCTAATATCACCAAATCCATATTCATGTCCAATCTCGACCCAACTCAACATCTTAAAACCTTTACGGAACCAACAACAGTCTTGAAATTAAAAATTCTATTAATTTAAACCCATTCGGAGCCTCGAACCAAAGTCAGAAGACTTACAAGTATCAAATTGAGACTTTAGCGCCATTGCTGGTGCACCCAAGTGCACAGAAACACTTAGGCGCATACAAATGTGCGCCCAAGTCCTTTGTCAAATCCAAGTGGTGAATTCCAATTATGTTTCAAGTTCCGGACTTAAGATTATTAAAATAAACTAACTCAAAACCTAAAACAACATCAGAACAGAAGCTTACACTTAACAAAACTTTTCGATTTCCAAAATTAATATCAATACCTTCGTCACTAACCAAGTAACACAGGATCTGGTACTTAGGCGCCACTGCCTGTGCACCCAAGTCACCAAGTCACCCAGAGAACTTAGGCGCCACCACAGGTGCGCCCAAGTCTTCTGTCAACCCCGTTTCACCGATTTCAACATTCCTTTCATCATTTAAAGTAAGACTTTCAATTCCAGAGCCTTAAATAATTAAAACAGAACCTTAAAACATTCCTAATCCATCCCTAAACAGCTCTTAACCAAACCACGACTCAAAACTAATCAAAATAAATAGAACCGATTAAAACCTTATTTAACAAACTACTTAGGTGCAGGAACTATCGAACGAAGGTTGTCTACACTCTAGGATTAGGACGGATTCCTCCATTAGGTAGATTAGAGCATTAGACTTCGTCCCATCACGTTTTCTATTCCTTTAGGGGACCGGGAAGGTTGATGTGGGCAGTCTAGAACCTTAGGTTATGGTTAATCCGATGATCAATAATAAAACACTAATCACGTAAATCCAAGTAAAAATCCCCTAGTTAGGCCCTTCTAGCCCCAATTTCAAAAATCCATAAAAACTATAAAACCAACAAAATAAACCCAAAAAGATTTTTCCTTTATTTCTTCCTCCACCTCAGGTGCCAGATATTTAATCAAACTTAATGATAAAAGGGAATGAAGAACTGATTTCTAAAATTGAATAAATGAGAATGACGAGATGAGATGAGTGATTTCACACACACTTTTAAACAATCATGGCCCATCGGCCCCCCTAAAACAAGCACCGGCCCATCGGCTACCTTCAATCAATTATGGCCCATCAGCCACCTCCAATCAATTACGGCCCATCGGCCTTTCACTTTTTATTACTCGTGTATCGCACACGAAAAACACAGAAATCACAAGTCAAAGTCTCATTTGCATCATCATTTCGGTTTGAAAAGTCAGCCTTTAAACCTTGTTTTGCCAAGGGATTAGAAGGGGGTACCCAGGAACGGGGCCGATCCTCTTCTTAAATATTTGGCACCTCCCCCTTTTTATTTTCTTTATTTTAATTATTCCGTTTTACTTGGATATACTATGATTTTGCTATGTGAGGATTAACCTTTATTTGGACTTTAACTCATAACCCTGAATTGACCCTACATTAAAGAGACCCAAAGAGACCCAAATCAATGTGACAAGACAGCCGTCGTGTGTTGCCGGCAGCACATTAGACGAGAAGAAGAACCCACCCACTTATTTTCTCCCATTTATTTTTTTCTTCGGCTTCTATCGAAGAACGGTGTTTACGGCCGTTATCGTAGCTGGCGATCATGATCCGTCGATTTTGAGGGTGGTCGGAATCTCATTTTCGATGTAAAAATTTAAATAACATATATAGTTGAATGGAGATTTCCCTCCCCGCGGGGATCAAAATTCACATCCGACAGTAGGCCCCGCTGCTAACATCTCTACTCTACTGTCATTTCCTTTTGTCTTGCTTATTGTAATAAAATCTCTACTCTACTGTCATTTCCTTCTAATCATTTAGTTCAGAGAATATATTCCCTGAAAACAGAAAATATATTCCCGTTAATGTAAGGACCCAGTCAAACTGGAATCACATGTTGTGGATCTTGTCAGTTGGAGCACTCTCTCCACATTCACGATCTTTCCTCCCACTAGTACTCCATCTCTTCCTTATTTGGAGGGATTTTACTTGCACGACCCTTTTGTTCCCGTACTACCTTTCAACCTCTATTCCTCTCATACGATCTCTCTTCCCCTCTAGTTCTCTTCCCCAAGATTCTCCTGCAAAGAGTTCTTTTCCAGGTAACTCCTCACCAAACTAACACATATACTAGCAGAAGATATGAATTTGGATCAATTGAGGATTTGGGCCAATGATCTGCGATTGTCAAGTGGTTCAAGTGATCAGGTAAATATACAATTCTTTAATTATTTCAGGAAATATTTTTTATTAATTGCAGATGCTCATGTGAATGTATATTGTTGTCAGGATGATATTCTCAGAAACGAAATAAAACAAGAAGACGAAAATGTGGATGAAAATGTTACAAACGAATTTTCCACCGACATGGTATGATATTAATTCAATTCCAATTATGTTTTATTTTGTCAATTTTTAATAAAAAATTGTTAATTTCTAACAGAATTAATACATTTTCAGGTATTCAATTTAGGATATATCATTGTCATAAAAAAGTCCGAGACTAGCATATTCGGGAAGAGTCCTAGACTGTTGTTCCAATGTGATCACGGCGGCACATACAAAAGCCAAAAAACTTCCACGAAGGTTATAGGTACAAAAAAATGATTGTCCTTTCAGAGTGAAAGGGGTGAAAATGCGAACAGGTGATGACTGGATGGCAAGGGTGGTATGTGGAACACATAACCATGCCCCTGCATCATATATGGAGGGACATCCATACCCCGGTCGGCTCTCTGAATCCGAAATCCAGTTGATGGTACATCTGTCTACGAAAAATGTGAAGCCACGAGATATCTTGACATCGTTGAAGAAGCAGAATCCGGACAACGTGTCTACCATTGGGACCATATACAATGCACGTCAGAAATTTCGGACTACAGAGAAAGCCGGTAAAACACAGATGCAAGTTGTAATGTCATTCCTACAACATGAAGGATACATTTTCGAGAGTCGAACAAATGCTGTAACCAATGAGTTCGCACATCCAAGATCATTAGAGCAATGGCGTGCATTCCCGCACGTGTTATTGATGGACGCAACATATAAAACAAACAGGTACAGGATGCCTCTCCTTGAGATTGTTGGCATGACTGCAACTAATATGACATTTTGCATAGCATTCGTGTTCATGCACTTAGAAAAAGTGTTCAATTATACTTGGGCTTTAAGGTGTCTGCAGTCAACAATGTATGCGTCTACCCAGGTATTTCCCGAGGCTAAAAAATTACTCTATAGGTGGCACATTTATAGGAGTATTTTGAGCAAATGCAGGCCATCAATAACCGACAACAAATCTTGGAATGCATTCTACAAAATGTGGAATATGTTGCTGGAATTTGAAACTGAGAAATGCGTATGTGTGTAAATTGGCGGACCTTGAGGTAGTTTTACAAAACTTTCCAGGTATGATTAATTATCTTAAGGATGTATGGTTGACACCGTATAAGGAAATGTTTGTATCCTCCTAAATCGACAGATATCTGCATTTTGGAAACTAGACAACTAATAGAGTCGAGAGCCAGCATGCGAAGTTGAAACGATACTTAGAGTCATCCTAGTCAGATTTGGAGACATCGCTGTTGTTTATTCACCAAGTCATCCAATCACAGGACATAGCTATCAAAGCGAGTATTGAGCAAAGCAAAACTATTGTCCAACATCGATTCAATATACCGCACTTCTAGGAATTATGTTGTTTTGTTTCAAGTCACGTATTGCATTTGATTTTGAAGGAATTTGAGCGGTCTAAGGATGTCGGAGAAGTTTCCTACAAATGAGGATGTCGACTTCGTACGAGCTACGGACTGCCATGTGCGCAAGAGCAAGCAATATATTTGAACGATGGTCGTCCCATACCAATTGATTCCATAGATAAATTTTGGAGAAAACTTGACTTATCACCATGTGTGTGTCTCTTCAAGACGACAACATCAATTGTGACGTCGAGCTACAAGTGTTCACGGAACAGTTTAAGCAGCAAACAAGGCATGGTAAATTCAGTCTTTTAAGGAAGTTGAGGGAGATAATCACACCATCAACAACTTCAATTCGTGAACCTGCTGTTAAGACGAACACTCGTAGACGCCCCTCCTTGAAAAAAAAAGTTGCAACAAATACTTGTGTTAATCCGTCTGCATTAGTGTTCATTGAGTTTGATTCCCTTAATTCTCTGGAACCAAGAAAACATAGTTATTCGTTTGGAGGCCCCGACTCGAAGGACAGGGAAGACATATCAACTTGTGTTAATACGGATATATTTGAGTTTGTTGAGCCATATATTTTCCAGTTTTAGGAACCAGTGAGACACAGTTGCTCCTCTATTTACAACTACTATGTACATGCCTATGTTTGTCAGTTTCCATATATACTGCATCCTTACATTAAGTATGTACAAGACGTAAAATCTGATAGAAATTACGGATTTCGGGCGATAGCTGTCTGTCTTGGTCTTCACAAAGATGCATGGGCAACTATCCGGCATTGTTTAATAGAAGAGTTGCACACATTCAGGACATAGTATGTTGCAATATATTTGATAATGAGGACCAGTGGACTCGTGTTTACAATTCACGGAATTTTTTTGCATTAGATAGAGGAGCACTGATTGAGCATTGAATGACTATGCCAGATATGGGTCTCTTAATTGCTTCGAAGTTCAATGTGATATTACACGTTTTAAGTGTTGCACAGAGCTTTACGTATTTGTCACTGCGATCTACTCCACCACCGTCATATCAACATGTTGCTATCGCTATCGGGTACGTAAATAATAATCACTACGTCCAGATTGCATTGACAGATGGTTACCCGATGCCTCCCATTATGCCTCAATGAGTTCACTTCAGGCATGATTGTGCAGCTGCATGGGCTACCCCATATGCAGAGCGAATTAATGCGTTTATGCAGTATATGCATTCTAGGTTTCCTTCTGAAACCATTGTATTGGAAGATTAGGAATGTAACATGTGTTAATATTCTTGAATAAATTTGTTTGAATATCCAAGACTTTTGAGATTATCTAGATTTTTGTGTTATTAGTATTTAGTAGTTATAATCCAGTGTTTTAAGATTTAATACAGAGTTTAGAATATAAGGTTTAATATTGTGGGTGTATCAAAAAAAAAAATTTATTTGGTCAATAATCATACTGTCATGTGTGAAGGCAATTGTTGGGAACCCAGAATGACCTAATTGGAACTCTACACGTGGCAAAGAGTTGTTAAATATTCATGTACTTTTCTAAAAATAAGCCAAAAGTGTAATACTTTTTCAAGAATTTTCCTTAAAATTATAATGAATTATGAATAATTTGGTTAAAAATAAGTGACTACAAAATAAAGGACGTTACTAGCTCAAGCCTCGAGTCACGTGCTCCCTGCTGCCATTCACAACAAGATAATAGGAAATTCTGTAATTAGCCATAGAGGAAACCCAGATGGTATGTATAGATATTAATAGGGTGGGTGTATTTAGAAACTTCCTTTATATGGATGCCAATATAATTTGATAGAGTTAGGACTCCTGTCGAGTAGCAAAAAGCCATACTTCATTGGATCGCACCAAAACAAGGTCAGGAAGAGTGGGTTGTTGATTTAATAGAAAGAGTCATTTCCCAGACACCATTCCATGTCATCAAATTCAAATCCAAATCCAAATCCAAATCCAAAAGTGGCCGATTGCTGCGCTCTCCACCATGACCTTGACCGACGCATGGCCATATTGCAGCCCACAAGGAGGGGATATAATAATGGTGATGTGAGACGGTGAGAGACAATAGGCATGAAAATATGACCAACTAAAATGGAGGTCACGAACACCTCCATTTAACTAATTATTCTATTGAATCCATGGGAGCAATAGATTAAAGCACTACTAGAAAAAGCTCTTTTGGCGCAGTAAGAAGCGGGCGACCGCCAAAGACCTTACATATTACCCCGCGAAACCCCCTCTTTTCATTTTCACTCTCTCTCAGTTTCCTTCCCCAATTTTTTTCCCCTCCCGCTCCTCCCGCGCTCTGCCCTCCTGCACCAGCGACGCCACCCGCCCTCTCTCTATTTCTCTCTCCCTCTCCCTCTCTCTATTCTCTCTCCCTCTCCCTCCCTCCCCTCCATCTCTGTCTCTATTTCTCTCTCCCTCTCCTCTCTCGCTTTGCACTGCGTCCACGCTCTCTCTCTCTCTATTTCTCTCTCCCCTCCCTTCCTCCCTCTCCCTCTCGCTCCGCACTTACGCCCACGCCACTGTGCCCCTCTCGCTCTGCACTGAGAACGGCATAATCTCCCGCCCAAGATTCTGGGTTTCGTTGGAGTCCAGACCGGATTCGCGACTGCTGATCGGCGTGCCACGCTTCGGAGCACGTGTTCCCTTCTGACACCGACGGCCTATTACAGTGAGATCTTCGCCTTCAGTTTGGGGCTTTGGATTGGGTTTGTGAATTATTGCCTGTTTGTTTTAGCTGTATTTGAAGGTTGTGATATGATGATTGCTTTTTGGAACCAATGTTTGGGTTTGGATCTGCAGTTGATTTGATTGGGAATAAAATGTGGATTTAGAATGAGTCTGGTAATAGTGAAGAGGCTCTTGATAGCTCGTTTCAGTACTTATTTTGAGCTTCTTTCAGTAAACTTCTCCTTTTATTGATGAACATTTTGAGGTGTTCAGGAGCCCTCTAGTGGTAGAATGTTTGGGGAGAATGGGTTCTCTCTCTGTCTCTTCCTCTTTTCTTTTTACACTTATCACATAAGATATTAGTCACTCGAAAGTGGAAAAACAACTGTCCCAGATCATATTCACGATTGATATGGTTTGGCTTCAGATTAATTTTTAGATCAAACATCTATGATGCTGAAAAAGCGGAAAATCTGACTTGGGTTGCTTCGAGCAGTGTGGAAGTAATTACTTGTTTTTTCTTTTTTTTTTGTTCGTTTACTTAAAAAGAGCTCATTACTCAAACAAAATAGAGCAAAGAAATAAAAAAGGGAGCAAACCAAACCATTCCTAGACACACACCTTAAAAAGGTCCCACCTCAATTTAGCAGGACAGTGCTCTACCCATTCCATTCTCTGGAATGTGACAAACCTCAACCAAACTTATTTTCTAGTATTTATATGTCAATATCTGTCCTGATAATACTGCTAAGCTACCGGGGCAATTCAAGTTATCAGGGGCTTACATTAGATGGATCTTGTCCTGTCTTCTACTGTTAAAATTAAGATCTAGCTGTTTGTTGTTTTGTTCAAAACCAATCTATCTCTTTGATCTGTGTGGAGGTTGTCTGGCGTGTTTCTGAACATATTTATTGCTTGCTTATGTTACCCAATGAATTCAGTTTTCTTTAATAAAATGATAAATAAATTGATCCTTTTTGCGCCATGGTTATGACAGAATTTGAGTGTTTACATCTATTTTCCATTTCTTTTGATTTTCCATGATCTGGGTCTTGATCTTGTTATTTATTTGGACCTCACCTGTCACAGATTTCATTGGTCCGGTTTGTTTCATAATCCAGGGCAGTTTATGCTAGTTTTTTTAGGAATACTTCAGGTAATTGGGTGTATTGGCCCATTTTGCCAACTGACCCATCTTTCTTTTTTTGCCAGGAAAATTCAAGAGACTAAACCTGCAGTAAAAAATATTGGATGAACAAAATTTTTGGGGTGTTGTAAGTTACTAGAAGGTAGAAATCCTAGTCTTTTAGATAATGGTAAAACTGGCATTGTATTTACCCTTTAATTATTATAAAGTTGGCAGATGAGTACTATCTTTTAAGGAATTGATAACTCATCTTGAAAAAAGTCAGATCAATAAGGGATTATGAAATGGCAATAGTATCGGAATTCAAAGGGACCTGAACCGTATTAGTGCTCACTTTGGAGGAAATCAATGCAGCATTTGAATGAACACTTTATTAAGGAACTATGGTGTTTGAACAGACTTTCCCTTGGGATAATTTACATCCATGTGATGGGGTTTCATGAATTGGGCAATTTGATCTCTCTTCACTTCGTGCACGTCGGAGATGCGTTTGTGTTTTTTTTTTCTGAGAGTTTTTCTATTTTTTTTTCCATTTTCAGAAATGTGGAATGAGACTGAGGTTTATGATATGCTTTTAAGGCCCATTATTGTTGCTGTTTGTTTAGTCATTGAGGGCTCTACTTGTTGCAGGTCTGAATTGTGATCTAAACTCTGACAGAAACACTTGATATATCTAGAAATTAATTACACCCGGATAAGCTTTGCAGTAGGCTGTTCATATTTCTGTTTCAATGCTCTGTTCTCTTTTTTTTTTTTTTTTTTTTTGGCTAAAGCAATGCTCTATTCTTTATTTCCTGAGCAATGATATGGAAAGGATTTTGATGAAATCCATGAAATACTAAGAGGGACACTTTACATTCACACCTTCATGATGATAACACTGTGTGACATTTTAAGATATTTTACAGAAAATGATATGTATAATTGATGCAAGGTGCAACAGAATTTTCATATGAGAGACTGTCATGTGAATAGAAAATGTTAAGTGTGTGTGGAAAGCTAAGTACTCTCAACACCCAACCATTAAAACACTCTAACCCAAGTCGCTCACCATCAGCAACTATAAGCTTAGGATCGATTCTGTTTATGTGGAATGGAAGTACCTCCGAAAAAGGAGAGCATCCCACATTCTAGACAGGGAGATGGAAGAAAGTGGATGTATAGGTTGAAAAATTCTTTGGATAGACATACTTACAGTGGGGGTCTATGATTGTTAGAGAATTGGGCTGTGAATAAAATACCTATGGATTGGGCCCAAGCTTAACTTTAGCCTAATTCTTACTAGCTGTGGCCACCATCCTATTTGAATCTTAGAAAATGTTTTCTTATATAATCCAGACAAAGTTTGAAATGTACGCCGTTTTAAGAGTATAAGGAAAAGTTAGAGTTTGGAGAATAATGGAATCCAATGGGAAAAATGTTAAGCAGTCCCATTTGAGTGGTGAAGTGTCTATTACTCTATATACTTATATACTCTAACATGTAACACTACTACCATGTACCTTGGCATTAATTGCTTTTTGGTTCTATTCGTGTGACACTATTTAACAGGTACTTTAAGCATATGGAAAGTGTATGGGCTGCCAATAATCTAGGACCTCTTTAAGTTTGTCATTTATCTACAGGGACATGAGATGGGAGCCATGAAGTTTCTCCAAAGCGAAACTAAGTAAGTCTCAGCTCTCTGCTTTGGCCTATGGATTTTTAATTTTTTAATTTTTTTAATTTTTTATGCATTGTCAATAGCTGCACAAGCCAAGTGATTATAATATACCTAAATGGATCAGGAAGGCCAGAACAAAAAGAAAAACAAGTTCAAGAAGGATAAATAAAACACTAACCAAAGGCAGACACCATAGAAATGCAAAATGTTTAATTATTTTTAGGGTTGAATGTATGTCATCTAATGTAATATTTTTCGCACCACAAAACCCTCCTGCGGTTTCGTCACCTGCTGCCTCTACACAAACCTCTTCGTCCTTTTCCCCATTTGAAGGAGTCTGAGACGACGGTATGTGGTAGATTTCGTTTTCTGTCTGTTTTGAGCTGCTTAGGATTTTGTTTATGTTGTTTGTGTTGGGTTTTGTTTAACTTTTTGGATGTATTGATGGAGAGATAGGATTTTGTTTATGTCTTTGATTTGTTTTGGGGTAATCCATGTCCCAAAAAAAAAAAAAGAAGAAGAAGAATTCACATGCTCCTGCCCAAAGAAGAACTGCCATGCATATCCAGAATGTTCACAAAAAAAATAAAATGTGTTTTTTGTAAAAACAGTTGAACGAGTTGTCTTTTGTTTGTGTTTATCAAGGAATGAATTGTTTTTGCTATTATTTAAGATTGGCACTTACTAATTCAAGTTTCTATCTGGAACTGCTGTGTGAAGCTTGAGATGCATGATTTTGATTGAAAAATCGCTAGAAGATTCATTTTCTTCTTTTAGTGGGCCATTGGTGCACGTTCAGCAACTTTGTTCATTGGAATAAAAATAGCTTCAAATTTTTCAAATGGTCATAGTTTCTCTTTTACATTCAACTTGTTTTCTTTCATCTTTACACTTTTCTTATTTGATGACGCATGATTTAAAGTTGCATTAATTCACACAAACTTGAATTCAAATCATTTCCTTCTAGTGTGTGCTGGACTGCTGATCAGTTAAAGATCCAATTTTCCCAATATATTTGATCCCAAGACTAGGGGTTTTGATTTATTCTGCTTACATGATTTATACAGTAGGAAATACTCAATAGATTGACCCTCGCTGGTCAAGTATATTAAGCCATTTCCTGTTTTGCATTATTTACATGACAAACAACTACAACTGAATAATTAGAATCAATTAATTGTTGTTTATTTTAATCCAATCCGTGTACATGATTTCAATTTGAAATTGTGCGTATATGATTCATATTGCTCTGCCTTTAATATATAGTTTTTGGTCCTAAAATTATCCAGATTAACTAGATGGCGGTGAATATTAGAAGTGTTGATGAGGCTATGTGATTGGTGCTGCCCTCTCATATTCTTCTTCGGCTTTGTTCTTCAGGTGTGGTCATACTAGGCATACATGATCCATTTATGTTGTAAGCAATTGTTGATATAAAAAAAATGTTTTGAGTAGTTAACAGTTGGACTTTTCAATGGTAATTGGGTTGTCTGAACAATATCTATGAAATCATATCTTCAATATAGCATCATCACCAACTAATTCCTTATACATCATCCAGGGACTGGTGTGAGTTCTGCTTTTTTCACTCAAATTTTAAATTTAAAGCCATGTCCTCTCCTTCATTCGCAATTATGATTTAGTTTCTAACCAATCACTTAAAGAGAATTGAGGAATAAAAAATAAAATAAACATTTATTAATTGGTCTTCCACTTGAAGTGGGGACAAGATCATCTATTTGAATTTATAGATATGCAAGTAAACCTATTTAGCTAATTAAAATTGCTCATCAATCAAGGGTTATCAGTTAAAAAAGATATAATTAATCACCTGCGTTTTCTCTATATAACCTATAACTAAAAATAAAATAGGAACATTTAGAAAATAATGTCCTTTATGCCTCCAGGAGGTCTTCGCTTATCTGATTGCTTCCTACAATTAAGATTTCCTTGTTACTAGTTCCTTGTACTTGTAACAACTTTAATTTATTTGTTTTGTTTTGGAGCTGTTCCTGGTCATGTTTACACATGTCAAGCTATCTCCTTGCTTCTATTGGATTGAAGAAAATTGGGTAGATTATTACTACTCTATTGATTAGACCAGATTGTTAAGAATAGAAATGAACCAATGCCCCGCAAATAATGGCAATGAATGGATAGTTGGGTTCTTCCAAATCAGTTTTGGGACGTCATCCATGGAGGACCACAACATCAGCATTTGGATCGCTAAACTTTGGGTGGCGCACACATGGAATAGCATATAGTTTGCTGCAGTGCTGGACAACCCGAATCGCTATAATAATATAGAGGTGTAATGATAGAGATGTTTTATGGACTGGTAGCTATGTTCTATCTGGTGTTATCATGTTGGTTTTTTTAAAGTTATAGTTTGGTCTTGTTTGTGATTTACCATTTAAAACAATTTGAACAATTTGAGACTTAAGTTAGAAGTGCTGCTGCTCTGGTCCATTTGTTGATTTCATCTATGTACACAAGTTCTAGTTACTCATGCATGGAATATC